>PUFA01000634.1:0-142279 GCA_003508835.1 Eonycteris spelaea | reverse complement strand
CTTGAGATAATATGCTAAGGTGAAATAATGCGGTACAGAAATAGTTTGAAAAACCATATGATTCACACATATGTAGGATATAAAACTGAAAGCAACAAACACAACAAACAGTCTAAAGGACATGACAGTGAATTAGTGGTTACCAGAGGGAAGGGAAGAGGGGAGAAGTAGATAGTGGTAAACAGGGATTAAATATTTGGTAACAGTAAGAAATCTACCTTGTGTGGTGAATATAATGCAGTATATATATGATACATATATAAGTGTGTGTGTATATATGACATTGAATCACACATCTAAAACTGATTTGATTTTTTGTCACCCAAATAATTTTTAATAAAAAATATGAATAAATAAAAATTATAAAATGTGGTATCTATGAAGTGCAATAAAGCAAAGTGCAATAAAACAAGGGATGCCCCTACTGTTTTTAGTTTGCTATATCACCAAGGGATTATTATTACTTAATACATATCTTTAATTCACATTTGCATTTAAAATAAACATTTTGAGTTTAATGTTCTTGAAATCTGTAGTTAGAATGCATATATAATGCATTTGTGCTTTTTAAGCCATGATTTTCTCTTTGGGCTTTTTTAATACACCTGTTTAATAACTGGATTATGGAAAATAGTGCCACAGTTATCCTAATTATAAGCCATCTTTCGCATCATCGTTATAATTTCAAATATATTTTTATGTTGTTTTGTGCTTTTCAATAGGTGTTCTGATTTTAGTCTCTGAAATATCGAAATATAATGGTGACATTTGAATGGTTTAAATCTTTGACATCAGAGTCCCCAGCAATTTTGCCATCATTTTGAGGGTTATATGGGTGATAGAGGCTAGACCAGGAGCAGGGTCAGCCATATACCAAGCAGTAATGTTCAAGTTAAATGGAGAGATCTTTAGAGCATTCGTGTCTACATTCAGTCTTTCAGTATAACAATATGGCATATGGTAAATGATGAGTGTGGGGGCTGAAAAAACCCTGTAGTTACATGAAAGGGGCAAAATAAAAAATAAACTGAAAACAGGAGAAAAGACTAGTTTTCACTGTGGCAAATACGAAACGTCTGTTTACTTCTTGATTCCAATGTCAGAGCATTGAGTTAAAATCAGCTTTTACATCGGAATGAAAGAAATAGAAAAAGAAACTAAGGTAAAAACAGAAGGTACCTCTGATCTCTTCCTTTACAGTGAACACTGAGCCACTTTACCCCCAGTCTCATAGTGCTGTGTTCCACACAGTCTTTTCACATTCATTTCTCATTTGAATCTTACACCGCTCTCCGAAGTCAATTAAGTACACTCTGCAGATCCAATATCACCTATTGCCTCCCCATTTCATTTGGAGTAAGTTAGGCATTTGTAGAGGTTAGCAGTCAGCTGGCATATAGCAGTGACTGAGGCAGGACCACCACCAAGTTTTGGGACTCCAGATCCTATGGGCTTTTTATCACTGCCACTTGCAAGCACAGAGAGCATTACTTTTAAAACAACAGCAAAATAGACAAACAAACCAAACCTTCTTTGACCTACTATTCTTTTCCTACTGCCAGATTCTTCTAATCTGATCATGTCTAAACCAGGCATTGAGGAGCTGGAGAAGCCCAGGCTCAAACGACCCCTTGTGATAGCTGTGTGATCTTGAACACATTTCTCAGCCTGTTTCCTCATCTATAAAATACTTATAGATGGTTATTGAGACAGTATATAACAATGACTGCATTAAGTAATTAGCACAGTGAGAGACATGATAAATTTTAATTTTTTATTGCGTAACTGTCTCCTGCAAATTGACCTCAAGCCTGACTTCTCTGCAGAACTTAATCTTGCCCAGAATGCTAATGGTTATTTCTGGCTGAATCACAACAACCTTTTCTGCACTTTCTCCAACTACTTGAGTATTAATTCCTTCTATTCTCTTCACTTTCTTAATATTGTGTTATTGATTCTTCCTTTCTTTTGTCTGGTTTACTGACTTGTTTTCCTCATTCTACCTTTTACATAAGTCTTCTACAGTTCCCTCTGCAGCCATTGATCTTGTTGACAATACTAAGTTAATTAACAAATCAGAGAGGAGATAATGTTATCTCTTTTGCTTCTTTACCTGTCTTCCTTCTACTTCCAAATATAAAAATGCCATATTGGATTTTACTCATCTGCAGACAGATAAAATTCCAGCGCTGTTAACACAAGAAGGCTTTAATTATCTTGTTCAATATAGACATGGCAAGCAATACTATCCAAACTGTTTTCATGTGATGATGATGACAATGATGACAATAACATTTTTATTTTCTAAATCATATTATAGAATTTACACACTTGTCTTACCTATATTATCTGAATTTATTTTTCAAAATAGCACTGTAGGTAATGTCCTGAATCATCTAACACATTTCATAGATGATGTAAAAGAATTTCTGACTTTGACACTGGACTAGTGTCTTTTTTTTTGCCCCCTATTCCATACAACTTCCCTGATGTGTATCTATAAATGCTAGATTTTATGCTAAATAATAGATAACATACTCTTGTCCAGTTTAGGGAAAACTAAGAAAAAGAGGTAAAATTCAAAACAGCAAATTGAGTTACTTATTAGCAAATCAAGAAAGAGTTGTAAATTTTAAAACTTTATTATGAGTTTGGGGAAAGTATTTGTGCTATTTACATTTTTGGTAATAAGAGCCAACCCTATAATGTATATAGATTTAAGCTGGCAATAAAGTTATATTGTCAAAGATTTTAATGAATAATACGTTAGGCCTAGCTTAAATGGGGGATTTCATCTCTTTAGTTAGAGAAGTCTTCATGTTACCATAGATCATATCCATTCATTCATCATTCACTCTAATTGTCTTTTGTTCCTACCTAATAAAGTATGTTGTATGTTTGTTTTGCAGATCTAAAGCGAGAAGCCAGTATCTGTCATATGCTGAAACATCCCCACATTGTAGAGTTATTGGAGACATATAGCTCAGATGGAATGCTTTACATGGTTTTGAATTGTGAGTGTACATTTTATTTTCTTAAGGGTTAAAGTTTTAAGCAATGTTGGTTTTGGAAAATGATCATACTTTTCTTTTATAATTTAACTATAGTTGTGAATTCATGTTTAGAAAGACCTAAAGTAACAAAAACAAAAGGATTATCTCATCTTAAGGTTCACAACAGCTAAGAAAGCAAACATTGGTCATATTTAGTTACCTTCACATTTTTAGCATGCTTTAGATAAGAGGCTCTAAAAGAAAAAGTTCAGAAGGCTAGGAGGCCCCAAAATAGAAAATTCTGACCACAGGAGTCTTAGTGAAGAGGATTAGGATAGAAGTAGAGGCCTCCATGTAACAGGCCTCTCTAGTAACTAAAAACAAGCAATAACAGACTGAACTTCCTCTTTTGATATAATCACCATATTGGCATATAAAAGAGATGCTGTAGATAACAGTGTATCTTGATTTCAGTAAGCTACTTGACATGTTTCTCACAGAATTATTGTTAGTAAGATGGAAAAATGTGAGCTAAAGATAGGATACCTGGGTAGTTTTCTAGCTGATTGGATGATTGTGCCCAAAGAGATTATATAAAGGTTTATGGAATGACAACCTATTCTGTTCAAATTTTAATTAATGATTTTAGTTAGGGTCTCTCACAAGCTGGTGATCATGGAGCTAGCCAGAGCTGAAGTCATTTTAAAGCGCCTTTGAGGATGGATCTGTTTCCAAGCTCTCTGGTTGTTGGTGGTAGGCTGTTGGACTGAGGGCCTTGATTCCTCATGAGCTGTTGGCCTGAGGCTGCCCTAGGTTCCTTGTAACTGGGTCTCTCCATAAAGCAGCTCATAACATAGCACGGTAGGTGGCTTCATCAGAGCCAGCAAGCTAGAAGGCAAGAATATAAATAAGACAGAAGTCAATCTTGTAATCTCATCTCAGAAATAATACGCCATCACTTCTGCCATATTCTGTTAGAAATAAGTCACTAGATCCAGCCCACACATAAAAGGAGAGGATTACACAGGGGTGGTGATCACTGGGAGCCATGTCAGAAGCTGCCCCTACAGAGGATTAGCTTATATACTGATATATCGATAAAAATTTTAAAAATTTTTACAAGTTTGCAGCAAAGGAGCTGAAACAAAGAAAATGAAATTTAAGACCAGTTAATATAAACTCATTCATACAAATATATAAGTGCAAGATTACTGTAAACTTAGTTGTAACTGTTTATGTGAAAAAGATGTAGATCTTTTAGTTAGTTGTTACAACAGCTTTAAAAGCCCTGAATGGAACCTTTGGCTATATTAATTAGAAGTATGTAGTATTCAGAATGAAGCCATGCTGCCACTGAATTGTATGCTACTCATTCGCCTGGAATGTTCATAGTAAGCAGGATACTGGCATGTTACCAGAAAGGGATAAACAGAGTGAGAAAGAGCCTAGAAATTCTGTCACAGAGTTACAGCCTTCAAAATCTCTGTCGGCAAACCTAAAAGAATTTTGAAAACCATGTACCTCCTCACGTATTTTTAAGTTGATAATAAAAACTTTTATTGTGAGGTTCTAATTTTTAGTGTTTTGCATATTCTTTTAAATATATTTTCCTTAAAACTGTAGAGCTGCACCTTTATCTCATTCAATTTTAGAAAATGTCTGTATTGTGACCTAAATGGCAAAACTAGTCGTCATTGTCAAACCAGTCAGCCAAATCAGACTCTCTTTCTGTCAGAAATAAATCTGACTTCATTTTTCAAATAAAATTTAAGTGTTAATAGACATCCCTGTGACAATCATGTTACTACTGATTTCTAATTATAAAACAGATAAGGCTTTGCCATGCATATATTGTCTGGATGAAATAAGATGGCTCTCCCCTTTTTTCCCAAGCTCTCTGATTTTCTCTCAGGGTTCTCGCCCTCTCTCAGGAAATTTGCATTTTCCAGTTGTCTCTTTGAAACTAGGCAGGCTTCTCAGGATAGGTTTGTCATTTGAGATGGGTTTCTGTGAGTGGGGATTAAAAGGGAAAGCAGCAGACCATGGACTTGTTCTCAGATAGACCAAATTATGGCAAGTGAAGATATGGAAATTTATTGCCTTAAAAATATCCTAGTCCCTTGGAAGGACTTTGGTTACTCCCAGAGATACTCGAGTCCCACTTTGAAGACCAATGGCATGGAAGAGCTATTGAAAAGACTGGGAGGCTTTAGTTACCCAAGAATCTCTTGGTTTTCTTTTTCTGCTAAAAGTCCTCAGAGCAGAAGCCCATGGTAGAACATAATGGATGTCTTCAGTTATTCGAAAGATGAATCTTAAGAGGGTTATATGTTTATCCAGTGTATGGTCAGGGTTGTAACTAGAATCAGCAAGTGGCAGGTAGATTTTCACTGATAAGCAAAGAAGGCCTCTTTAATAATTAGACTGTGTAAATGAAATGGGCTATCTCACATAGTAAACATTCCTCACTAGAAATGCTCAAGCCGAAGCTGGATCCATATAAGGGACCTGAAAATAAGGTTTTAATTTTGGACTAGAGAGGACCTCTAATGTCCTTCCAATTTTAAGATAATTCTTTTAATCACTTTTTCTGGTTAAATTTTATTCTTTATTCAAGAAATCTGTTTCAGTCTATATTTTTATTCACTGAGAAACCTAAAAAAAAAAAATAGGTTTCATCATATAAAGTAGTAAGCATGGAAAGCAAAGTTTAAAAATTTGCCTAACTTTTCAACCTGTTTGCTATTTATTTCAAAAAAAGTCTAAGTGACAGTATAGTAGAGAGAAGATGATCTTTGGTGTCATGAAATTTACCTTAGTATCCCAACTCTGTCACTTTAGTAATGTGACTTTAGCCAAGTCTTTTAGCTTCTCTGAGCCTCAGTTTTCTTACCTTTAAAATCTTCATAAGATTATGAGAACTAGATGAGAAAACTATGTGAATTTACTTTTTGTAAAATGGTAAAGTGCTCTACAACTATATAAGGTTTTGTTTTCAGCAGATTGAGCAGGTTAGTTTTAGTTTCTCAGTGTTGAATCTGTATGGGATTTTATATAGCTCATTTATATGATTCAGTTGTGATTGAAATAATTCATCAATGACTATATTTGAAATAAGAGCTTATTAAAATTGCATATTTACCAGTCACCTAATCCCATTGTTAACCCAAATTACTAGAACAGGAATTTCTATTGAAATTTTTTAACCTTTTATTTTGGAAATTTTCAAATAAAAGCAGAATAATATAATGAACCTCAGTGTACCTGTCACCCAGCTTCAACCATTATCAACATTTTGCCATTTTTTTCTACCTATCCTTTGCTGTTTTCTTTATCTCCTGGAGATGTCAACTATAAATAATCCTATTATATTTCTAACAGATAAGGACTTTTTAAAAGATATACCATAATACTATTATACCTAGCAAAATCAACAATGTCTTAATATCCTGTCATATTCAGTTGATGTTCCAATTTTCCTGATTGAACATGAATTTTAAAGGGCATATTTCTAAATTTAGAATTGTTTTATTGGCTTTAGAGATCTGGAGTAGATTATAAATTCACAGTTAAAATAACTTAGTTATTTCTCAGAGGGCCAGAAACAAAATAGAAATATAAAATTGTTCTTTTTTATCATGATTTCTTATAAATTCACCCCAGTTTTTTGCATTCTCTGTAACCTTCTGAGTTTAAAACAGACAAAAAGAACCCAAACCATCGATTATTGTAAGATTTTAGATCTTTGGATCAAAAAGCAGAACAGTAAATTTGTGTGTGCCTCCACCTACTGGCTAGGTAAGAGATTGCTTACCTAGCTTCATGTAGATGAAGCTACTCCAGAATTAGTTGCCTTTTTCTGGCAATAGAATAGAATTACCCCTGGTACATAGGTTATGGATAATCTCGATCCTTTCCACAGTTTTCTGACAGGACAACAATACATAGTGGACAAGGAACAGGGAGACAAATGAAATAAGGTCGGTTGACTTTGGAAATTTGCAGGCTGCTCGAAAACAGTTCTGATAATTTCAATGGAAAAAAAGGCTAGAACAAACAATATATTTGGATTATCAGTGAGTTTCTTAATATGGTATCCATTTCTGTCTTTGCCGCAGACTATCTATAACCAGCTCTCCTCGTTTTTCCTAAACTGAAGTCATAAAATTATATGGCCTAATCATGTTGCATATCATGTTAGAAAATCCTTAGAATGAGTTGATACCCATTTAATTACAAATGGTTTATAAGTTTAAAGCATATTCAAATACAGAGACTCTCAGAACCAGAATTTTAGGGCTGGAAAAGGTTAGAAAAAAATATATTTCAAAACTTAGCATTGGAAAATCCTGAGTGGAACTTATACAACAAGTATGTACCTAATCCCCACCCCTAGATATTCAGTTTCAACAAATCTGGGTCCCTTAGTGAGAGGTCAAGAGAGATGATTGACTTTTAAAGTAGGAGAAATACTATTTAGAGCTATGTTGTCATTTTTCCTAACATACATAGTAGGTTGTTGAAAATCTGCATATGTTTGCAGTTATATCCGTTGCTTCAGGATTACACTTAAATTTGGACTTGCCTGTAGCAATTGGCTGAAATATATTTTAAAATGTAGGTTTAATTTTGAAGACAGGGTTGTGTTGCATCCCCCCCCACCCAAAATTAAACATTTATTTCTAGGTAACACATCCGAACTTATCTTTAGTAGCATCTGAAACTTGAATTAAGCTGTAGATCCTAAATTGACTGGCGAAAGAATTTTAATTACCCTATTATAGAATGATTACATATACCACGGGAAGACTTTTACAGTAATTAAATATGAATTTAAAACACATCTGAACCAAAAACAGTAGTTTGTATTTTAAAATAATATTAGCAGTTTGTATTTTTGAGCTCACAATGGAGATAAATAGACTCAAGGTGCTTTTATTATTTTAATTTAATTTTTCTTTTTGGTCTGTGTTTATGCTTGGAGTAGGGAGTATTTGTGGAATTCATTTATGCTGATAGAGTAGAACTGATTACTACTTACCAGCAAACTTGCTAGTAAGTAGTAATATATTTGTTTCATATCAAACAAGAAGAACCTAGACTGTAACATTTTAATTTATATGAAGATTTGTACATATTTTTATAGCTAATCTTATCTCATGCATTTTGATTTTTTTATTTTTATGTGTAATATAAATTACTATTCATTCAGCACATAATTATTGAATGCCTGTTTAAGTGCTGGGTAATAGGAAATGGTTGGAAAATATTGTTTGGTCCTAGTAAACATTAGAAACTGGATGCTAAAGGTAATTCAATAAGATACATAAAAAGACCTAGCTGGGTGCCTTTGTAGGCCTTTGATAAATACTAGTTGAAAGAAAAAAAACTTCAGTATCATTACAAATATTTTTAAACTAAACATTACTTTTGACTAGCTTTACTACTACTATATTAAATGTTTAGTTGCATTTTAGTTTTAAGAACTATGTGTCATGGGTCCCCAAGACCACCCCACAGGTTTGACGATACACTAAGAGGACTCATAGGACTCAGGATATGGTCATATTCACAGCTATGATTTATTACAGCTAAAGAACATAAAGCAAAATCAGCAAAAGGAAAAGGTCCATGAGTTGAAGTCCAAGGACAATGAGGCACAAGCTTCCAAGGGTCTTTTGCCAGCAACTAGTTGTGACAACACATGTGAAATATTGCCAACCAGGGAAGCTCATGACAGACTCAACACCCAGGGTTTCATTGGGGGCTGGTAGACACCATTTGTCTAGCACATACCATCTTCCAGACTCCCAGAAGGAAAGCAGGTGTAGAGGATAAATCATATTGTTTGCACAAATAGAGGAGACACAGTGAGCCACTTTTTTTCAGTTAGGAGGGAAGGAACCCATCCAAGTTCCCAGATGCCAATTAAGAGCCAACCTTGTAAGCAGGCTTTTCAAAAGATAGTGCTTTAGGTTTGCTGGTTTAACTCTTTTCTGCACAAATCAAAATAGAGATAAATAGAAGGGTTTTGAGTTGATAAACTCCAGGGTCTGCAAACAAAATATAATTACCTGTAAAGAAAATTGCTGTTTGAGTTTTTTAAACTTCTAACTAGAATTACTGTATCATTTTGAGTAGTGAAAAAAATTTTAGGTGTTCCAATTTTTGCATAAAACATTTATAGATTGAGATCTTATAGTAGAGAATAGATTTTAAGCTTTGAAATGCTGCATTTGAAACAAACTACATTCTAATGCCTACTATCTTAGAAATGCATTTGAAATTGTCACCCTGGTAAATTTTTTTTTATATGAAAACTGATCTTCAACCACTAATAATTTTGAATAAATTTATATACACATAAAATAGGAAGAAAATTTAATTAACTATTATTTAAAAGAAGTAGTTTATTCATTTATAATAAAAATTATAAATAGTTTTTCTGTCAGCAACTTTTACAATACATATACAAACTTAGAAATTATGGAAAATTATAATGACAAAAATAATACCGTTTGCAAAAGTTAATCACAGTGAACATTTTTAGAACATTGCTTTCTGCTTATATTTATCACAATTGCACTAAATTGAGATCATTCATATATTCAATTTTGTTTCCTTTTCACTTAATTTTAAGCATTTTGAAATGCCATTAAATATTTTTTTAGATACAGTATTTTAACAGCCACATTAAGTTGTCTAAACTGTATGCATGTGCCATATTTAATTTAATAATTTCCCTATTGGGACACATTATTAGATACACTGTTTTCTGTATTTCCTAAAAGGAAAAAAATGTTATGATTAACAATATTCTTGTACATAATTATCCATTCACACTCCCTGATTGTTCTATTTCCTTCAAGTAGGTTCTTAAAAGTAGAATTACTGAGTAAAAGAATATATGAATATATATAAACACCTGTATCACACATAGAATTAATCTTCTTATAGGCCTTATAAGATTTATAAAAATGCATTTGCAGAAATATAAAACTTAAGGGATAATTGTAAAATCAACAACCATGTAACTACAACCCAGGTAGAGAAATTTTAAAAACTTCCAGTACCTCAACAGCCCTTGCTTTCCCCTTTCTGATCACATACCCATACCTCTCTCAGAATTACCTTTAATCTAGATTTCAGTGCCATGCTTTGATAGCTATACCATCCAAATAGGTATCCCTGAATAATATAATTCAGTGTTATCTGTCCTATTTAAATGGAATCATGCAGTATACACTCTTTTTTGGTCTGTGAGATTAATCTAAGTTGCTTTGTGCTCCATTTTATCACTATATAGCATTGCAGTGAACATTCACAATTTATTCATCTTAATGTTAATGGATATTTCGGTTGTTTGCAGATTTGACTATTTTGAACAATGCTATTGTAAACAATCTTGTACATGTATCCTGGTACACCCTAGTACACATTCATGAGGGTATAGACCTATGAGTGGAATTGATAGGTTTTAGAATCTGTACAACTTCAGTTTTACTAGATAATATCATGCTATTTTCTAAAGTAGATGTATAAGCTGACCCTTTACCTATTGTATATGCATCTCTAATGTGATCCAAGTCCTGATTTTCCTGGCACTGCCTCTGTTTTAAAAGCCTGTTGTTGGTGCACCTTCCTTTTAGTCTCATGATTGCTTATTACCTCTTCTGCATATTCTTGCTAATGCTCAGCATTGTCAGAATATTTATCTTTGCAAATTATTGTGTGGTAGAATCTCACTGTGGTTTTTCCTGATTACCCTAATTGCCACTTAGTGACATACCTCTTTATTCTTAAAATAGTATCTTTTGATTAACAGAAGTTTATAGTTTTAATATAGTCTAATTTATAAATTTTTCCTTTTATGGTTAGTGTTTTGTGTCTTGTTTGAGAAATGTTTACTACTCTGAGATTATGAAGATAGCCTCCTGTGTTTTATCATCCATCTAGAATTGGTTAGGGGTATGCTGTGAGTTAGCAGTCCAATTTCATTTCTTTCCATGTAGATATTCAATAGTCTCAGCAAAATTATCTGAAAAGACTGCTGTGCTGTACCACTTTTGCCATAACTCAAGCATCCATTACATGTGTGATTATTTCCAGGCTCTATCCTGGTCCATTAGCCTATTATCCTGGCATTGTGCCAAGAACACTGTTTTATTTATGTTAGCTTTATAATAAGTCCTGGGAACTGGTAGAGCAGGGCCTTCCTTCCACCTTGTTCTTCAGACATGTTTTGAGGGATGTACTTGCCTCTGCATCTTTCCTATACATTTTAGAATCAGATTGTTAATTTACACACACACACACACACACACACACACACACACACACACACACAACCTGTTGAGATTTTGCCTTGAATTATTATAGCAGATCTTAGTAACTGGAGAATAATTGACAGTTTACAATATTGAGTCTTCCAATTCATGAATATGGTGTCTGTCTTCACATTTATTTAGGTCTTTGGTTTCTTTCAGTAATGTTTTACCATTTGCACCAACATAGATGAACCTAGAGAATATTACACTGAGTGAAGTAAGTCAATCAGAGAAAGATAAATACCGAATGATTTTACTTATATGAGGAAACTAAAGAACAAAATAAATGAACAAACAAAATGAAAACAAAACAAACTCATAGATACAGAGAAGTAACTGGTGATTGCCAGCTGGGAGGGGATTGAGGAACCAAATAAAAAAGTTGAATTGATTAAGAAGTACATATTGGTAGTTACAAAATAGTCACGGAGATGTGAAGTACAGAATAGGGAATATAGTCACTAATATTGTAATAACCGTGTATAGTGCCAGGTGGATACACAACTAATTGGGGGATCACTTCGTAAATTATATAAATGTCAAGCCACTATGCTGTACACCTGAAACTAATATAAAATAATATTTAATGTCAGTTATAACTAAAAACTAAAAAAAGGAAAAATTGTTTTTAAAAGAAAAAAAATGTTTCATGCTTTTCTCTGCAGAGGTTATATACATCTTTTGTTAGATTCATTCTTAGGTATTTGCTTTTAAAGGTAGATCTTTCTCATTCTCCTCTCTTTCCCTTCTTCCTTGTATTGACTTTCTATTCATCAAGTTTCATCAGTCCCAATAATTTATCTGTACAATTGTTTGGATTTTCTGCATACCTAATCGTGTCATCTGTGTGTGAGGAGGATTTTATTTATTCCTTTCCAACTCTTTTACATTTTTTTCTAGCCTTTACTACAGTGGATTAACGTCCAGAGCAATGGTGATAGCAGTTTTCTTTGTTTCTGATCTTGGAGTTTGTTAATCATGAGTGGATGGTTAATTTTATCAAATGATTTCTTTTCAGTATAGATTGAAATGATCATATGATTTTCTTCTTTAATTTGTTAGTACAATTAATTTCATTGATTCTTTGGTTAACCAAATTGGTCATGATGTCTAATCCTTATTATCCTTTTTATATGTTGCTGAATTTGGTTTCTTTATATTTTGTTTAGACTTTTTACATCTGCATTTATGGGAAGATGGCACTAGAATTTTCTTATACTGTCCATATCAGATTTTCATATATAGATTGCGCTAGCCATATAAAATGAATTGAGGAGTGTTCTGGGTTTTGTTGTCATTGTCGTTGTTGTTGTTGTTGTTGTCGTCGTCATTGTCGTCTTTACATGATTGGTAGAACTCACCTATAAACTTATCCGGGCCAGACTTTCTTGAGAGAAGGGTTATCATTTCTGATTTATTTCCTTAAATATTTGTAGGAATATTAAGGTTTTCTATTTACTACTGTCATTTTTGATGAAATGTATTTTGCTAAGAATGAGTGCATTTTATCTCAACTGTAAATAATTTTGGCATAATGTAGTTTACAATATCTCTGCAGGATCTTTTTCATTCCCAATACTGGTAATTTGGCTTTTTCTTTTTCTTTCTCAGCCTTGCCAGGCATTTACTGGTATTAGTCTTTTAAACAATGACTTTTAGCTTCATAATTTTTTTATTGTGTTTTTCTTTTCTATTTCAGTAATTTCTGCCCTTTTGATTCGGGTTTAATTTCCTGGGGTTTTTTCCTTCCTTTTAGTTTTAACCTTTTTGTATCCTTGGGTTATAGGAGTGCCTGTTGTTAAAAACATGTAGTTAAGTTGTTTTTTATTCTAGACTCAATCTTTGTCTTTTAATTGGAGCATTTAGTCCATTTAATTATATTTTGCGTTTATATTTGATTATGTTTTGGGGTAGTTTGATTTTTCATCTGTGCTCTTTCTATGTGCTTTCTATTTGTACCATGTATTGCATGTTTCTTTTCCTTGTTTTCCATGATTTATCTGGATCAATTAAGTATTTTTTCATTCTGTTTTTCCTCTATTAGTTTGGAGATTTAAGTACTCAAGTACTCTTTTTTATCATCTTAGTGCATGTCCCAGAAATAATAGTACGACTCCTAATTCATCATATTCTAATAGTAATACCATTATTGACTTCCTGAATAGTACAGGCACTACAGGACACATAAATTTCAAATAATGCCTCCCTTGACTTATAGGCTGTTATTTTCATACATTTAAACTATATTTTTGTGTATAAATACATGTTATGTGCATTTACATCACTCGAAATTATTTATTATTTTTATTCATTTAGATTTACTCTCACACTTGTCCTTTCTTTGTTCTCTGTCCTTTCAACATCTCTAAGGTTTTATCTGGATTCATTTTTCTTGTATCTGTATGCTGGGTGTAGACTCTCCTTTTTTGTTAGTTTCAGAATCCCCCTCAATCTTGAAGGATAATCACCGAGTAGAGAATTCTAAGTTGGCATTTTCTTTCCATTAGATATTCTGCTGTCTCTGGTTTCTGTTGATATTAAGAATTCAGCTAGCAGTCTGTCACTTCTCTCAGGGTAATCTGTCTTTATTTCTCAGGTTATTAAAACCAATGTTTTCTTCAATTTTTTTCTGTAGTTTTCTCTGTGATGCATCGTGTATGTGTGTGTGTGTATGTGTGTGTATCCTGCCTTAGGTTCTTTAAGTCTCTTGAATCAGTTTACTGATATTATTCATAGTTACGGAAAATTGTCAGCCATTATCTCTTCAAATATTGCCTCTGCCCCCCCCTCTTTTTTTTTATCACCTTTGTGACCCTTTTAAGTATAGATACAGGTTTACCTTATGGTATTCTCTATGTCTTCCATCTTCTTTTCTGTGTTATGCATGTTTTTCCTTTTAAAATCTATATTACTTTTTATTATTTTCATTTATCTGAAAAAACATGTTCAGCTTTTATGTTCTGGCACATAGAAAGCTTCATTATTTAATAATCTGTGTTGGATAATTTCATCATATGAAGCCCCAATAGGTTTGTTTTATTGTCTGTCATTTTTGTTGGTTCTTGGTCAAGATCTCTTACCTCTCCGTGTACCTGATTCATTTTGACTGTGTACTAGAAATTATTATGAAAATTACTGACCTAGAATGATGTTTTCTTCCTCCAGAGAGGACTTTTATTTGCTTCTACCAGTGCATATATGCATGTATACACAGAGATAGACACAGAAATATAATACATATGTATGAATTTGTATATATGCATATATCTCCTAGCTCTGTCCACTGAGAGGGCCTTGAAGTGGTGACACTTCAGTTGTAATAAGCATACTCATACCCAGATCTTCATTTCTAAATGTCATTCTCTCATAGAAGGAGCCAGGGATCCTTGGAAAAATGATTATTCTAGGACTGGGGCAGAGAAAATACAAGATGAGCCTGGAGCATTTTATAAGTGCCTGAAAATAAGGAAGTGCTCAAAAACAAAACTAAACAAAAAGATGGGGTACATCAAAAAGTCACAGGAACCAACCTGAAAGAGCTCCCAGTGGACAAACCTGAAACAATTGGGGCAATAAAATAAATAGAATAGTATTGGATTATAACCCAAAGTATAAAATAAATATAATGAGTTCATACTGATATAAATTATTGAATAAATTTTAAAATGGGAGAGAATAAAAAAATCTTCCTTACAGAATTCCAAATGATAACTCCCCTCCAGGAGATGGAGATAATCTCCCTCCCACTTTAAGTGTGAGTTGGACTTTCAAAGAACAGAGCGTGAAAAGAGGAACATAGTAACTTTACAGTGAAGAAATCTGCCTCACCCTCCCTTAACCAAGGAATCAAGAAGTTAATATCATTCACCAGTGATATAAGTCATGTTGATATCATGTGCCCCCTGAGACAATGTGGCACTTCACCTCTGTGGTATTCTTCCCCAAATACCCATAACTCCCATCTAAAAAGGAAAAAACCTTCAGGCAGATGAAAATTGAAGGTCTTTCTACAAAATACTGTCAAGTTCATTAAAAACAAGGAAAGACTGAAAAGTTGACACAGACCAGAGAGGACAGAGGAGACTTGACAAAATGCAATGTGGTATCCTGCATGGGATCCCAGAACAAAGGAAGTACATTAGTCAACAAATGGTGAAATCTGAATACAGTATGGAGTTTAATTAATAGTAATGTACCACTGTTACTCTCTTACTGTTGACAAATGTACTATAGTTACCTAAGATGTTAACATTAGAGGAAGTTGGGTGAGGGGAATACAGGAACTCTGTACTACCTATCTGACCTTTATGTAAGTCTAAAATCATTCTAAAATAAAAACTTGTCTTTAAACAAAACAAAACGAACAAAATGAAATCATAAGTTTATACTATTATTTCCAGTTAAAGTAATAATTGCAGATTTTTATTTGTGAGACATTTATTAGATAATGAGGAATTAATTGTTAGCTTTTAATGTGTAATTTTGTTATTACAGTTATTGTGCTAAGAGTCCTTACCTTCTGGAGATAAGTACTGAAATATTTATGCATTAAGTGATATCGATGTCTGGGATTTGCCTCAAAATCAAGTGAGGAGTGAGCAGTGGGTACAGGGTTGAAATATGGGTGAAACAAGATTAGCCAACAAGTAATAGTTGTTCATTGTTGAAACAGGATAGTCAATATATGAGGCATCAGTACTCTATACTTTCTAGTTTTAAATTTTTCCATAATATAAAATGTTTTTAAGTGAGAAATTACAGAATTTTTACTTTGTAAATTTTGTATTGTACATCTTTTGTCCAAAAATCTGCATTCCTTGCCACATTAACATACTTGCTTCATCCTACCAGTCTAAATATATAATAAAAGTAAGACTACTGAATGCAGATTAGAATTTCTTTGCCTTTTTTTTCCATCCTCAAACTATCTCCCACTAGGGATGCCCAAATCAAAACACTGGGTTTGAACGTCACTTAAATAATTCTTCTCTTTGTGGTTATGACACAAGCTTGATATAGAATTAGGTTAATTTTTTTTCAATTAAAGTTTAATTGAAATAATTGTAGATTCACATGCAGCTATGAGAACTAATATAGAGAAATCTTGTAAATGTTGCCCAGTTTCTCCCACTGTTAACATTTTGAAAAACTAGCATAATATCACAACCAAGACATTGATACTCTTTACTGATCTTATTCAGATATCTGCATCAGTTGTTTTTAATTTTAGGGATTGCCTCTTCTTTTTTTGGTATTGATTCAATTTTGTTTTTAGATTATGAAAAACATGTACATTATTACAAAGTTAAACTTATAAATGGAGTTCATTCAAAAAGGTCTGGCTTGTATCCCTGTTCTCATTCACTTCCTAACTTAGAGGAAATTATTTTTTTATATTTTTTTTATTCTTTAATTACAGTTGGTATACAGTATTACATTCGTTTCAGGTATACAACATAGTGATTAGACAGGTATATAACTTACAAAGTTATTACCCCGATAAATCTAGTACCCATCTGACACCAAACATGGTCATTATAACAGGGGTCCCCAACCCCTGTACCATGGACTTGTACTGGTCCATGGCCTGTTAAGAACTGGGCCACACAGCAGGAGGTGAGCAGCATGGGGTGGGGGCCAAGCGAGTGTAGCTTCATCTGTATTTGCAGCTACTACCAGTGCTAGCTAGCATCACCACCTCAGCTCCACCTCAGATCAACAGACATTAGATACTCACAGGTCCCTAGTGCCAAAAATGTTGGGGACTCCTGCATTATAATAGTATTGACTACATTCCTTATGCTATACTTTACATCCCCATAACTATTTTCTAGCTACCAATTTGTACTTCTTAATCCCTTCCCCTGCTTCACCCACCCCTGCAACCCTCCAAACCCCCTCCCATCTGGCAACCATCAAAATTCTCTGTATCCACGAGTTTCATTTCTGTTTTGTTTGTTCATTTATTTTGTTCTTTAGATTCCACATGTAAGTGAAATCATATGGCATTTGTCTTTTTCTGTCTGACTTACTCCACTCAGCACAATACCCTCTAGGTCCATCCATGTTGTTGCAGATGGCAAGATTTTATTCTTTTTTATGGCTAAGAGATATTCCATTGTATATATATGTACTAACTCTTCTTTGTTCATTCATCCATCAGTGGACACCCAGGTTACCTCCATGTCTTGGCTATTGTAAATAATGCTGTGATGAACATATGGATTCACATGTCCTTCGAAGTAGTGTTTTGGGTTTCTTTGGATAGATAACCAAAAGTGGGATTAGTGGGTCCTTCTTTACTTCTGTATCTCTTATTGTATAGCCTTTGTTTTAAAGTCTAATTTGTCTCAGATAAGTATTGCTACCTCCCTTTTTTTTCATTTCCATTTTTGGAAATTATTTTTTAATTAGTTTTAATTTTATTTTTCATTATTTCTGTTTGAAAGTACAAGAAAATATGTATATAGTTGTATTTTTGTACCACCCTCTTCTTACACACTCTCTTATACTATCTTCAAACCTTGATCATTTTTAATTTAACACTATGAAAACAGGGATCTCTCAATAGCAGTATGTAGACATCTTCATTCCTGTTTATACCTGTATAGCACTACATTATGGATATAGTTTATTAACCCAGTTCCCTGTTGATAGACATTGGACCATTTCCAGTCTTCTTCCATTACATTAATAACTTTGTGCATACATCATTTCACACTATTTCTAATGTCATATTCCTGCCATTAATATACCACTTTGCATTCCCACCAGCACTGTATGAGAGTTGTAGACTTAAATTTTAAGTTGTGATCTAAAGAATTTAACTAATCTCTCAGTCATATCAATTAATAAATGCCTTATATCATTCTAAAACTGTGCTTATATGTATAAATCTGGACAGAGAGAGTCACAGATAAATTCTGATTTATTTTTATGGCCTTCATCTGTATCTGTAGATTTAGCCAGAATGCTAAAGTGGATTTGACATTATTGTGACATCATTAAGCCCAAGAGAATTTGTAGCACTCAGAAGTAAAGATAAGGTAATTTGTCCCTCTACCAGTTGTTGACTTGAGTCAGTAGTCAGTGTCTTTGAATATTAGTATGGGAATGTAAAAAATATGTTTGATCTATCTTTTTGCCATACTCTAGAAAGTATTGTTTGTCTTAAAGATATTCTTCATATTTGTCATGCACATTATCAAGGGCTTAAGAGGTTCACAGGAAATAGGGGCAAAATCTTGATGGGCCCTTAAGACATGGCAAGGATTTTGGATCTTAAAAATGTGGATGCCATCACAAGCAAAATTATATGATTAGACTTCCATTTTTCAAGCATTCTTTGGCTACAGTATTGCCATAGAGTTGGATTTAGTTGTACAAAGAATTAGGGGACCATTACAGTGATTTAGTATAAGCATTGATGACTAGGCTAGATCAGTGTCAATAGAGATGAAAGGAAGTGAATAGACCCTGAAGATATTTAGGAAATAGAATGGACAGGATTTGATAATTGGATAAAGGAGTCAAAGTTAACTCTCTGATCCTTGGCTTGAGCACCTAATATATAATGGTGCCTAGAAATAGATGGTAAACATACATTTTGGACTTCTTGAATTTGAAATTTCTGTGAGACATTTGAGTGAAGTTGCTAGAGATGAAGTTGAATATGTAGATTAGGAGCACAAAGAGAGGGAGCTTGGGAAATATAGAGATTTGGGGATGGTTACTATTTAGATGGTTTAGACGAGTATATATAGAGGAAAAAGAAAGGAGGATTTGAGGACTGATGGTCTCCCAAATCTGAAAGGTTGTAGAACAGCAGGAATAGCTAGCAAATGAGATAAAGAAGGAACAGCAGAAGAGATGGAAGGGAAATCACAACAGCAAGGTGTCACAGAAGCCAGGTAAGAAAGTATATCAAGAACAATATTGTTGGGAAATGAAGGATTTGGGCACCTCTTAGTTCCATCCTTCACTAAACTACCTTATTCTTTAATCACTGTCCAGTGCTCATATTATACAGAGCTCCCATTATTTCTCAGCTCTGAGACATGCTCTCTATTTGATATCTCTTGGTATTTCTTTGCTCCCTTTTGGTATCCCTATCTGGTAGCTCATTTCCTAAGTGAGAGAGATACTTAGTAAAATAATAGAAGACAAATGGATTGGCTTGTACTACTGTCCTAGCTCTGTCACCAACTTATCCATTTAGTAATTTTGTTTCTTAAGCCTATTATCTGTGAGATATAGCTAGGAGGTCAGCCCAGAGATGGATAGACATGTGAACAATTACAGTGAGAGCGGGGAAAGAGGAAGAAGGAGAAAGAGCCTTCATAGAGGACGTGGTACTGAGACTTAAAGGATAATCAAGAGTTTGCCAAGTGGTAATGGCAGGGATGAAACCAGACAAAGGTAGTAAAGTTGTAAAGATATAAAATCTCATGAAATTTAAAGGAAAAAAGAACAATGAAGCCAGGCCTCATGCGAACTAGAAAAAAAGACCTCAAGAACCAAGATCACTGCTTCCTCAGGGTTTTGACTCTACTTTACTCTGGAAAGACCCACTTTCCCTGTTTATTCAAGAGCTGGCACATAACCCCAAAACACACATTCCCCAGTTCCCAAACCTTTATGACCTTCAAGGTCAAGTTATTTCTGCTTCTCTGCTTCACATTCGAGACAGCATTACAAATGAATGAGTAAATGAATTTATCCAATTGTCTCAGTTTCCCCCTTCTTTTCTAGAAACCAGAGTATCCTAAGTTGTTGACCTGATCCCCTATGGATAACCTCCTTTTGAATCAGGGATCTGTTCTGTGTCCAACCAGGGACAAATAAAAGCCCACTGCTGTTTCCATGTTTGGGCTGGGGTTCTAGGTGGAAAAGTTTATTAAACTCCCAGATTGACTATATAAATAATGGGAAAGGAGGTAAGCATTAAGGCAGAGCAAAGAACATGTAGAATGGCCAGAAATGTGAGTCAGCTTATATGATTGGAGCACTATTAATAATGGCGGGTTATTACTTTAGAACAAGATCAGGGAATGACTGGAGATGAGTTTTGGACATGTAATAATAAAAACCAGTGATGTTGTATGTAACTGCATGCCACACCTTACACTTTTTTATTGTCTCTTTATGTCTCTCAACAACCTACTAAGGTTAATTACTATGCCCATTTTACAAATGAGAAAAACTGCATTTAGGAGGTTGCGACTTGCTCAAGGTCACAAAGCTAGTGTGGCACAGCTAGGATTCCAACCTAGGCAGTTTGACTCTACTGCCCTCATTCTTAGTTGTTCTGATAGCTAGGGTTTTTGATGCCATGTTAAGGATTTCAATTAATCCATTCACAAATGTTTATTGAATGTCAACAATATGCCGGCCACTGTTCTAGGTACGTAGGATTGAACAGTGAGTAATTTAAGATCCATGCCTAATGACACTTATATTCTAGTGGAAGGGAGAAACTAATAGTGCTATGGAGAACAGGGTCCAGGTAAGGATATAGAGTGATGAGGATGCTACCTCAGATAGGGTGTTTACAGGAAGCCTTTTCTGAGGAGGTGACATTTGATCGGACTTTAAATTTTACTCTATAGCTGGTAGAGCACATTGAAATAATTTACCAAGGCAATAATACAATCATATTTGTGCACTAGAGACCCTTAGAGTCAATGTGAAGAATGTAGTAAAGGGTCAAAACTAAAGTCAGTAAAGAATTTCATGCAAGATGAGATTTGGAGTTCAACTTTTTCATTGTAATGACTGAGAACCCCTACAGAGAAGGGAACTGAACTGTAGTCTGGCTCACTGCATGAAATATGGGATGGAACAGAGACCCTCAGCTTCAAACAATGGCTGAGAAAAGCCCTAGCCATCATATATAAAGGGATCACTCAAGGAATCAGAAGGAGAAAAACAAAAACAAAACAAAATCCCCATTTAGGATTAGTATTCAAATGAATGTTTCAAAGTACACAAAGAAAAGCTAACATCCTGAAACAAACTCAACAGATAGGAAATTTGGTTTAAAATAAATGGAAATGGTAATTTAAAATCTGAAAGGGACTTTAAAGTCCTCAAAAACATAAAGGGAGGGGTAACATCCATAGAACAAGAGGCTGCCTGTTCCATTTGGTCAATGTTAAAAAAAAATCCTTAAGGGAGCTTCTGCATATGTGTGTACACTGTATCTCTCTTTAGAATTAATATGGCCAAGTTGAAAGACAGTATTGAAGAACCAATATAGAACAAAGCACTGTTAGAAAGATATGGCAAATGTAAAAGTGAAGCTAAGAATTGTGGAGGCCAGATTAAGAATATCCAACATACGTAAACAGGAATCATAGCAGTAAAACATAGAGGGAATGATGAGGAGAGGCCTAACTTAAAGAGATAATAGCCCCAAACTCCCAAATCAAAGAAAGACTATCCCCTGAAGATAGAAATAAGTTTTGGGGCCAGGGCGGGGTGAAGAATTACTAATTAACTTTGAATCATCTGGCTTTGTAGTAATTGTGGGACATCTACCTATAGATATCCAGTACACAGCTGTCCATATGAGTCTGGCTCCCAGGAGAAGAATCTGGGCTAGAGATGGAGTTTAGAAGTCATTACCATTAGGACAAAGCCCATTTTACTGCTTGACGTCTCAGTTTCTAGAAACCCTACCAACTTGTGAGAATGAAATGAAATGGGAAAATACTCTGATAAAACACTAGATAGTCTTACCATCACCTTCACTGCCATTGTCATAAATTCTATTGATTGTAAAGCCTCAGGATTCTAGGTTAAGAGCTCAGAATTCTGAAGCCAAAATGCTTAGGTTCAGATTCTGGCTCTTCTACTAACTATGCACCTTGCACAAGTTGTGTAACATTTGTCTTAAGCCTTAATTTCCTCATCTGTAAAATAGTAGCTGTCTCCTTGTGTTGTTATGAGAGTTAAATAAGTTATTATATGTAAAACACTTCAAATGGCACTTGGTGTACAGTTAAATCTGAGTAAATCTTTGTAGTTAACTATTAATGAGTCTGCATTTAACAGGAACCTTCAGTATCTTATCCCAAAGGAGAGACTAATATGAAATCCTAGTTTGTAAGGGCTATGTGTCTTCCTGTAATACTCAGAGGATCTGTCTAGTTAACTGCTGACTTATTTGTCTACATACAGAGTTTTGTTGCTTTTTGCAAATTGGCCATGATATTATTTGAACATTCAAGAACAATTTTTTTCTTTGTCATATTTGAAACTTGGAAATAATTTATGGGCATATGGGATCTTCTCATGAGGGCAGAGTAATGGTTCCAATTTTTCTTGCTAAGTTGGAACAATTCAACCTTGGGCAGGTACCTATGCTTTATGCCTCCGTTTTTGCTTGTATCTATACATCTATAGTTTTATAAATACCAACATAAACTTTTTCACGTTAGGTAGGAACTTGCCTAGAAGGAAGAATTATACCAGCTAGTTTGGTTTCAGAGTAGAAATGGCAGTAAAATGAAAACAGAAAATAAATAGTTAACTGTGTGATTAATTTTTAATCCCTGGTGTGTTTGTTCAAGATGCTATCATTTTCCAAATTAGCCTACCTTTCTCATCTGCAAGGCAACATCGTAGTCTGGTATAATTATTTACGGTTCTTTAGTGTTCTGAGAGACAGGTAAACAGAGGACATGCCAGGAGTAGAACTGTCAACGAAGGACCCTGGATCCTTGAATTCCACAAATGGCTAAAAGGAAAATGTTGGGATTTTCATATCAACATCATTTGAAGGTGTACATCCTTCTATAGGCCAGGGGCTTTGCTATTAGCGAGGGCAAGGACTGCATCCTGAGGAACCTCCCTACAAATGAAGAAAAGGCATCGAGGAGAATGAGGGAGCGCTGTATTTTTACAGAGAAGAGGCTGAAAGAAGAGCTAGAGATATTTAGGAAACATCAAAGATACTCACCTGCACCAGAGTTATAAGAACTTATGCAGGATAGAAAGTAAACTGATACAATGATTATTACTGATTTGGTTTTGAGTGGTAGAGGTTGCTATCCCAGCTCTCGCCTGTGAAAATAAGTGGGACTAGACCAGAGGTCTAAGAAATTCAAAATAAATAAAAAATGTGCTTAAACTAGCTGAACTAATACATCCAGTAGATAAAGAATTGCATCTAAGGTATTTGCACAATTATTCTTTTAGAATTAATGAAGTTAAAAGATTAGGGGAGTGGATATGTAGAAAAGAGAGAAGTTTAAGGACCTGGGCCTGAGTAAACAGAACTGGAGCCATTTAGTACCCAAAGTCTTAGATGAACTCTAATGACCTCATGCTGAGAACAGAAACAGTGATAGCTTGGTTGCTATGTAGCACCATGAAACCCTGTCTGTCTCCTGGTTAGATGAGAAAAAAAAGCACAGGTGAGAGATTCCCTTTACTTGTGAGGATATTCAGTAATTTTTAAAAAGCCTCTTAAAGAAGTAGAATATCACTATTTTCTCAACAACCTATGTAAGTCCATGTTAGGCCAAGGGGAAAGTGTACCCTCCTCCAAAAAGGTAAGCAGGAAGCACGGAGTTACACAGGGAGCTGAGAATCAAGAGGCTGAGGTTCTAGTCCCAACTGCCATTAAGTCTTTTAATTAAACATCTAGTTCTAAAATTCTGCAATGTGATTTACATCTGGAGGCCCCTCCCCCTCTTTTATTCTCCTTCATAGCCTTAACTAAAAGAGAAAGAATATGTGTGTGTATATATGAATGTTAGAGGTTGGGGAGGTGGGTGTTTAGCTATAAAGATTAGTGAGAACACTGAGGGCTAATAGCAGAGTTCCTACATACTTAATATAATGGAGGTTGTTGCTCTCAACTGTCTTCCTTTCTTTTCTGGGAATTTCAGAAAACCATACAGAGGGGCATGTTAACATAAATAATCATCTATCTATGTTAGGATCATTTGCTATCTCTTGTAGCTGCAGTTTCTTCATCCACCAGGAGGCACAATTGTCAAACAACATTGATTAGAGGTCAAGAGATCTTGGTCCTTTAAGCAATTAGCCCAGAGAAGTGTCTAGAAAAAAAGAAAAGGGTAGTGAATATAGGACTCTGAAAATGGTGACAAGTCAACCTTTGATATCTAGAATGTCATTAAAACAATCCTCAATTTCTAAAACTTGATAAACAGTATCTTAGATTACATCTCAATTTTAGAGAGAGCAAATTCTTTCAAGCCAGATTTTTTTTCAAAGAATCAGAATTCTGTGGATATAAAGAGACCTTAGAGATTGCTAAACCAAATCCTGTTATTTTATTAAGGAGTCATTATTAACCAGAAAGGTTAAATGGCATGATCAAGGTCCCCCAAGCAGTTAAAGTTAGACTTGCGAATAGAACCCATAACATGAAAGGACTAGGATTCACAAAGGAAAACATCAGTAGATTTAACTAAAATTGAACAAACTAGAAAATTAATTGACTTCAATATTGACATAAAATGGTTACATTCTACTGAGCATAGGTAAAGAAGGCTCACTCCAATGGAAGGGAATATATTAAGCTTCATATACAAATGGACAAGATAGGAATACACAGTTCCCACCAAAAGAAATACAACTGGTACATAGGTATATGGGGATATGCCCAGTCATCTTAATGTCTTTGATAGTATATCAGAAGTTCTTTATTAAGCAATTTCCTGTCATGGTGAACATCCCTTTCCCCACTGAAAAGATAAAGGTTTCTGTCTCCTTGCATATCGTAATTAACAATCCTTTGTAAGTACCTTCTACATTCACAGTCCTAGTTGACACTGAAAGAATTTAGTTGTATCCTATTTACAGTATAGATGGGATAGGAGAGCTTAGCTCAAATTATAGCACCTTAAATATTCCCACAATCTACCCTAAACCCACCTAACACCTTGACTCATTTTCTAGTGCTCCAGGTCTTATTGTTGTTTGCTTGTCAGAAGAAATGCCTTGAGACGCTGCACTTAACTACCTTGTAGTCCCTACCACTCCCCTAATCTCTTGCTTTCGCTCATTCTTACACTCTGTTCTACTCCTTCTCCCCTATCCGAGAGGCCGCATGAAGACTGTCTGTATCCCTTGAAGATGTACCCTTTCCTTCCTCTGAAACTCTAATGTGCAATGTTCTAACCATTCCTCCCCACAAAAATGGAGTTGTTTAGGTGGGGGAAGGATTATGAAAAAGTTTGTGTGTGCATGAGACTCCTCTCTCTCAGAAATGAATTTACTACCAACAGATATTTGTAAATATTCATCAATTTATGCTGATGACAAAAGACCTATTTACATCCTCTAGTTGTTTATAGTCAATTTGTACAGACCAGACAGGTACATATCCATGAAATAAATAATAACTGGTAGTGTAGATCTAAATGACCATAGGCGCAGATTCTTAGGACCCTAAGAGGTCAGTGGGAGAGAGTTGCAAGCTAGAACAGGCAGGCACACTTATACAAAGTTGATGAAAGCATCAACATCAGTGTAGGAGAGATACATGTGGAAAAGTGGAAAGAGGACATCCCTAGCAGGGACGTAAAGAGAGCAAAAGTATTGGGGAAAGATGGTGATTATGGGATATTTGAGATGAATTTGTATATGCAAGGATTAAAGCATTTATTGGCAAACTATTAACTACAGAGAATTCATTTAAACCATATCAACAATACATGTATCATCTGGGGAATGGAGATGGAGGCTCTGCATTTTCAAGATTCCCCCTAGGTGGTTCTGGAACATGGGGCCCGCATAACGGGCATGCAAATAGGTTTGTTATAACAAGCCCTCCTTATACTATGATTTTCCTTACTTAGCTATAAGCTCTTATCTTCTATTAACTCAGGCCCTGGAGCAGAAGTTAGAAGTTTCCCTCTTTGTAACTTGAGTATTTTGAGGCAGACAGTGCATGGACTCTGAAATCAGACTGCCCGAGTTTGAATCCTGGCTCTGCCACTTACTATCGGTGTGACCTCTTGGATAAATTACTTAACCTTTGCTGATTCTCAGTTTTCTCATAAATAAAAATAGGGGTGTTAATAATACCTACCTCGTGGACTTCTTGTAACTATTAAATGAATTAATGCATGTAAAGCACTTAGAAAAGTCATGTAGTAAGCACTCAATAAATGCCACCTTTAGTTATTCACCCCAACAAAATAAGACTATTTCTGTTTTTGAATTATATATAAAGAAATCAGACCATTTGTATTTTACTTGGTGTTGTATCTTGAGGATTCAGCCAAATTTCTTTGTATAGCTGTAATTTCTTTTCATTGCTGTGTTGTATTCTATTATATGAATATACTAATGCTTTATCCTTTCTACTATTGATGGACATTTGGGTTGTTGACAGTTGGTGGCTATTGTGAACAGTGCTGCTATGAACATTCAGGTATATATAAGCATATGTTTATTTGAAGAAACCATCTCTGCCCAATACCCTGCAGTCACTTCTTTCTCATCAATCAAGCACCTATACATGTATGGCTCTGTTGTGTTCTACTGCCCTGTTCATCTGTCTTAGTGTCAATAGCATACAGTCTTAATTACTGAGCTTTATCTTACAAAATTTTGAAATCGAGTAGAGCAGATCTTCCCACCTTATTATTCTCTCAAGATATCCTGGATCTTCTTTCCCTTTCGTCTTTCCATATACATTTTAGATTCTGCTTAGTATTTTCTACAAACCCTGTTCAGATTTTTGATTGGAATTCCATTGAATTTATGCTTCAATTTGGGAAAGATTGGCTGTTTACAATATTGAGCCTTCTGGGCTATCAACAGGATAATTTTCTCTCCATTTATTCTACGTACTTTTATCTTAATAAATATCATACTTTTCTCCATAGAGGTCCTATACAGTTTTCTATTATATGTATTTCTACATTCTTAAAAAACATTCTTTAGAAAATTTCATTTGATTTATGATAGTGATTTTGCTAAATTCTGATTAATTCTAATTTTACCTTAAATTATTTTGGACATGTTATATATGCAATTATACCATTTGTAAATAATGACAATTTGTTTCTTCTTTTCAATTCTTACACATTTTATTTCTTTATCTTGCCCTATTGTACTGGCTGGGACCTCCAGAATACCGTTGAATACGACTTGCTGGAGTAGACATTTTTGTATTTTAAATGTTCAGAATTATATTAATTGAATTCCAAATGTTAAAACATATTTACATTCCTCTAATAAACCCAGCTTGGTCCTCATTTAATTTTTATGTGTGGCTGTTTTGGTTTGCTAATGTTTTGTTTGGGTTATTTACATCAATGTTCATTAGTGAGATCTTTGATTTTCTCATGCTGTCCTTAACGGGTTTTTAGTATCTAGGTTAAGTAGGCTTCATAAAATGAATTGGAGACTGTTCCTGCTTTTTAGTCATTTTATTTCTCCTCAAAACATTCAGTAGAACTTGTCAAAAAATCCATCTAGGTCTAGAGTTTTCTATGCCAGAAGGTTTTAAATTACTGGTTTAATTCTTTTAATCAGTAAAAAAATTATTTAGGTTTTCTAGTTCTTTTTGTGTTCGTTTTTGATTTTTGTTTTTCTGGAAATTTTTCCATTTCATATAAATTTTCAAATTTGTGGCATAGAGTTTCAATACCATCTTTTTTAATGTCAGCAAGATATGAAATGATATCTCCTTTTTTATTCTTAATTTTGCTTTCTATATATGTCTTCTCTAATTTTTTTAAATTGGTCTTGCCAAAGATTCACCATTTCACAGGGAATAACTATAAGCTTTGTTTATCCTTCTAATGTCTCTTTGTTTTTCACTTTATTAATTTCTATTCTTATTTCCTTCTAATTTATTTGAGTTTAATTTGATGATCTATATATAACTTATGGAGAATGGATGGAAGCTTAGTTTACAAATTTTCAGGCTTTCTTCTTTTCTAATATATGCATTTACAACAGTACATTTCCCTTAAGTACTACTTTATCTGCATTTTATAAGTTTTGATATGTTTATTTTATTATTCAGTTTTAAATACTTTCTTAATTTGTAATGATTTGTTCTGAGATCTGTGTAATAAAAGTATATTGTTCAATTTCAAAACATCAGGATTTTCTAGTTTCATTTTATTAATCTTTTCAAAGAAACTATTTTTTGCTTTTCTCTTGCCCTGTTGTTTGTTTTTTCATTAATGTCTGCTCATTATTGTTTCCTTCTGTCTTCATTAGATTTAATCTGCTCTTCTTTTAAAACACTTTCTCCTGATGAAATCTCAGTGACTTTAGCTTTTCTTATTTTCAAATATTTGATATCCATATTTATAATGTTTCTGTTAAATTTGGTAATTTAAAGTTTTAAAACAAATTAATGATACAAACTGCTTTATAAATATTGTTTTAGCTACATTCTGAAGCAGTATTTTTGCATTTTATTTTTTAACATTTACAGCTGTTTTTCTCATGACAAATACAGCAGTACTTGTTTATTTTTTAAAGTAAAAGTAAAATCAAAAACAAAATTATTCAAATATAGCCCTACCCACCCACTCTTTAACACCCTGTTATAATATCCAAAAACTACTCAATGAATCTGCATACATACATATATTTGTATTATGTTTGTAACTACTAATATAATGTGAACATCCTTCTATATCAATAAATATACTTCTATAGCATCAACTTAATGACAGCATAACATTCTACACTGTGGATTTACTGCAATTTAGTTAACCATTCTCCTATTGTTAGACATTTAGGTTGTTTCTGACTTCTCCCTATTATAAATAGCTACGATAAACCCTGGTCATTAAAACTTGGCAAATGTCCCTGATTATTTCCCTTGTAATGAAATTATTGAGTCAAAAGGCATGCACATTTTTTAAAGCTTTTGTCAAGCACCATAAAATTGCCCTCCATAAAGGTTGTACTGATGTGTTTTTTCCATCAGCAGTAGATTACCTGATTCAAGAAGTTTCTCCAACACTGCGAGAGGGGTGTGTGTGTGTGTGTGTAACATCACAGACAAACCAAAGTTACTCAAACTTGGATATGTGGCAGACATTTAATCAAAAATGAACGAAGTGAGACTCCTACTTCAAGGGAAACAACTCATAGCAGTTGTCGCCAGTGATGAAATTCTAATTTTCACTTGAAAATTAGAATTTTGGAAAACTTGTATCTGCCACCATGAGTTTAACAGCTTCCCAGGTCTTAAAGAATGTTTCTAATGTCATGAGTGGTGATATTAATAAATGTGGTTTTTGATATCATACAATCAAATGTATCAATATTTTTAAAATCTGCATAACTCGATGGACCGGTATTTTTTTCAAACGACTGATGCATGATGTTACAAAGTCAGGAACAAGTAAAAGATCTATTCAAAGAAAAAGACAGAACAATGGATTATAGTGTAACAAAGTAAGGAAGTTCACTGATAGGTTTCAGATTCCACATTGCAATTTATCTGTAAGAAACTACTTCTTGAGTCTTGGTATAGTATCAAAGAAGAATAATCACAAATATCTTCAAGGGCTATTAAAAAAAAACCTCCTTCCAATTATATATCTGCATGGGGCCAGATTTTCTTTATGTACTTCAACCAAATAACATATTGTAACAGACTGAATGTAGAAACAGATGTGAGAATATAGCTGTCTTCTATTAAACCAGAAATGAAGATTTACAAAATGTAAAACAATGTCACTCTTACTGAATTTATTTTGTTTTAGAATATATATTTATTTGTCATGAAAAATATTTTTTAACATGTAATGAGTTTATTATTGCTATTTTTAAATAAATGGTTTTTACATTTCTGGATTTTAATTTTTAATATTAATGGATTAAATCCACACAAATACAATCCCTTTGGGGTCTCAATCTTTAAGAATAAAAAAGGGCCCTGATGTCAAAAAGTTAGAGAACTTAGTGGTTGTCCTAGAAATTGCAGTATGCCTCCTGACAGATGTTATTGTCAAGTATTTTTATTTAAAATAATCAACTCTTTCTCTCAGAATAGTAATTATTTTATATGGTCTCTCTCTCCAGAGAGAGTGAAAAAATGGTTGTTTTATACAGTCATTGATGATTTAGATTCACCTACAGTCATCACATAACAACATTTCGGTCAAGGACTGATCACATATACAATGATGGTATACCGTGTAGCTTAGGTGTATAGTAGACTATACTATCTAGGTTTGTGTACATATATTCTATGGTGTTCATACAATGATAAAATTGCCCAATAGTGCATTTCTCAGAACATATCCCATTGTTAAGCCATGCATGACTGTACATATTTTGTTTTTTTATGCTTTGCTGCATCTCTGAGTTTTTATTTGACTTCATTTTTCTTCTGCCTGAGGAATACTCTTTTGTATTTCCTTTAGGGATAGGCATGCTGGTGACAAATCCTCTTGGTTTTTTTGCTTATCTGAAAGAATTTTTTTACCTTTATTCTTTAAGGGTTTATTTGGTAAAAAGAGAATTTTAGTTTGGCAGTTATAGTAATTTAAGATACATTTCCACTATTTTCTGTAACTACAGATTTCATTTATTTATCTTGCTTGATGTTTATTGGGCTTCTCAAATCAGTGGATTGGTGTCTTTAATTATTTCTGGGTAATTATCAGCCATTATATTTTCAGTATTGGGTTCTGCTTCATTTTTTTCACTTTTGAAGCATCGTTAAAATATATGCTGACCTTTTCACCATAATCCTTTGTTTCTTATGCTCACCTTTATATTCTCCATGTTTTGTCTGTTTATGCTTCAATCTGATGTATCTTTCAGGTCACTGATTTTCTTTCAACTATCTAATCTGCTTAAGTTCTTAATTTTGGCATATTTTTCTATTCCAAAATTTCTATTTGCTGCTTTTTCAAATCTGTACTGTCACGTTTTATAATTTCTTGTTTTTTGCTAAAGTTTTTTTAAGTTCAGCCTTTATGGTAACCATTGTGGATTTTCTATACTATCAATACCAGAATATTTTTCTATACCCCCGTTTTCAAAATGCAGCTCTTTATGGCCCCAGCCCAGAGGATGGGATGTTTTATCAGGGTGTTAGCCTTTGGCAGGCTCTTCTAGGGTCTGCCAAAAGGATAGCTCTGCCTCACCTTTTGAATCATCCTGGTGCAAAAGCAGTTGGACCTTGTCAGTCTTCATCTGACTGACCCCAATGTTCCCAAAAAGTGCAGACACCCCACCCCCATCTCCCAAAGCTGCCTTCTTTCCATAGCCCACTCCCTACTCCAAGGACAGAAGCAGCTTTCTTTCCCCATTCTCACTAGGTAGTTTTACATTCATACTGTTAATTCTTTAAAGCTTTAAAGAATCTTTTTTTCACTTATCCAGTTTTTATAGTTATTTTTGCTTATTTCGTTCTTTTGTTTTTGTTTTTGTTTTTGTCACCTTCAGAAGAAACACTAGTCTATAATGAGATAAGTACAGAAATTGAGAGTAAACATTTAGAAACAGTTGGAGCAATTTGACACTGCTGTGAAACCATAGCACATGATTTTGTACTTTATAAAAATATTGGTTCATAATGTACCTGAGGGGTGAAAAAACTGCCACAGTTGATTTGGGAAATATTCTTTCAAACAATCAGGTGCTAGTCTCCTACAAGTCCCCTCCTTCTCTGCTTTTACAGAATGCATCCGAGAGGAAGGTATAACTTCTCCTCTACCCTCTTAGGTTTTCTGGGGCCTGCAAATTAAACAGGCAAGTGACAGATTAACAGGAAAAAAGATTTATTTCATATGCATATGTCAGGGTTGTGGGGGCTCACAGAAAAAAAAATGAAAACCACAAAGAAGCAGTTAGACCCAGAGGCTTATATGCTATTTTAACAAAGAGTGGTAACGTGTGGAAAAGAAACTAGACAAAGGAAGCGGAGTGGTGAGTGTGGGCGTCTAGGGTTGGGGGTAAGTTGTTGCAAGGTGAGCAGAACATGCATTGTAAATAAAAGTTGTTTAGTAAGGTTTGTTATGCAGATAAGAGTAGTTCTCTTCCTGGTACTTGAGAAGGGAACACCTTTACAAAATGAAATTTATGCACTGTTTTGGGGCAGAATGTAGGAGAGTAGAGAATTCTGTGTCTGCTGTTTTTAATTACCTTCAGTTCAAAATAATCCTCTACCAAAGTGACATATTTGGGGGTAGTGTACTCTGATCCCTTCAGCATATAGCCAGTCATACCTCGTGCCTCTATTTTGTTTGTTTGGTGTATTTGTTTTGGGATAAATTTTTTAACTATATAAGTAATGCGTGTTTATTTTAATTTATTTTTAATTCAGATAGACAAAAGGGAGGAATGGCTAAGATCATTCAAAATCTCATCACTTTTCAGAAGTCAGTAAACTTCCCATAGTTTTTCTCTGCATAAAGTATGGAAGCACTCCCTATACTCATCCATAGCATGGCTTCTTCTCCCTTGCATTTCACTCCCTCAGAATGGAACCAATTGGGAAAATTCAGAACCTGCTTTTTGAAGCTGCTAGGCAGTCCCAGAAACACCCTAACATGGGAAGCCAAAAAGAAAAGCAATGAAAGAAGTCTTATAATTCTTTTTAGAAGCATTATATTATCAAATAAAGTTTATCAAATACTTGAGACATTAAATTATTTGTTCAAGGTTATTATATTGGGATTGTATGTATTATGAATACATATATTTTAAATTTAAGTGATGAATAAAATGTGCTTTAATAACAGTATTTTTAGTTTTTATTTCTGTATCTCACAAAGTTGGAAGTTAATGGACTACCTCTTTAATATCAATTAATGTTACGAATACTTTATTAAATAGCTTTAATAATAGAAAACTACTTTCACAGAGATGAGTTATTTTCATATTAACTCCTCAAAAAACATGTGTACATATTTAAAAAGTTGCATAGGTGATTTTGTTTAGTACCTCTGAACCATTGTTATGAACCATTGTATTAAAAATGTATATAACCCAAAAGGTCCCATTTATAATAGCAACTAAAACTATAAAATGTCTCAAGGGGAAAACCCAATGATCAGTATTTGGAACCAATATAAAGAAAACCTGAAAACTATTAACTAGAGACTCAAGAGGAAATGGAGAGACATATTGTTTTCATATATGAGAATATTAGAAAAATTTTATTTCCTAGAAGTTAACCTATAAATAAACGGCATCTCAGCTAAAATATAAAAATGATTTAGCATTTGACAAACCGATTTTAAAGTTCGCCTGGGAGAAAAAAATTATAAGAAATGTTGACGAATAATAATAATGAAATGAAACTTATTTTGCCAAATATTAATATATACTATTACAGTATTAAAAATGGTATGGTACTAAATACAAGAATAGACAGGTCTGTGGAAAAGAGTAGAAACCTAAAAATACCTGTGTGTGTATACATGTGTAGAGATTGTCATTTCAAGTAGTAGTATTTCAGGTGACCAGAATAAATGGATTGATCCATGCTGGTAATTATAGCACAGGACAGTAAATAATTTCCAGTTATTTCTCACTGACTGGTTTCCTCCATAGGTTGACTTCTCACTATGTTACTACCTTCTCCTACCCCAAAGATTCTTTGTTTCCTTCCTCCAGGTCCCTCAAAAAACTCCCTCTGGCTCTCAGAACAGCTTGCTTTATGATGCAATTAATTTAGCTACCTCATTTGCCTAACTCTTATCTAAGTTGTATACTGCTTATCTTCACATTTCACAATTAATAAGGAAAACAGTTAAACAACACTGTAATTTTCTTTCTTTGACATGTTGTTTAGTCCTCATATATCAACCAACCAGCTTAAACTATAGTCATCTTTAAAAATCGTATTTTTCCCCTTCACAGTGCAAAGCAATGAAAATGTTCAGCCTCTCTAGTAATCAAGGAAAAGCAAATTAAAGCAATCATAAATGACTTTTTCTTGCTATCCGATTGGCAAAAATTTAAAAAACTAGTCATCCTAGTAGAGACAAAATAAAGGAAAGGACACTTTCACATTCAGTAGGGGCAGTATGAATTGTTAAAATTTTTCCAGTAGTGTGTGTATCAAAAATTTTATTGTGTATGCCCTTTAACTTAGCAACTCCACTTGTAGGACCTTTACTATAGCAGATGAGCAGGGTCATTCACAAAGATGCATGATCATGTTCATCTGGGCTTAATTTCTGTTGGTGGAGAATGAGCACTGCTATGCTTCAGAATAGACTAGGGCATCATAAAAATTATTTTGGAGAAGAATTCTATTTGACATTGGAAAATGTTCATTAGCTGAGAAATAGAAACTAGGTAAAATTTGTAAAGCCATATATATGAATGTGAAACTATTTTCATTTAAATAAAAACACACCAAGATTTAATTAATATAATCGTCTGTTTATTAAATATTTACTGTATGCTCAGTCTTCTGTGTTGAAAGTATAAAATACACTTGTTCTTTAGGACTTTATGCTATTGTTGAACTGTTGAGCTTAAATACGTGCATTTGGTCCTTGCACACCCAGTAGATGTACCTCTAGATAAAAGGAAGAGCATTGAACATAAATAAGCATTTGAGTCCTGTCCCTGTCACATACTAGTTGACTCACTCAGACAAATTATTTAAGAATGAAGGTGCTGACCTCATGAGGTGATTATAAGAATGAAGGGAGATATAAGCAGGAGTGCTTCCCATGATGCTTATTGGGTAGTAATATTAGTTAGTAATGATTACTAATTATTATTATAACTAATTATTTAGTAATTATTAGTAATAGTAATGAATAGTTAGTTCCTTTTCTTTCCCTACTAGAAGTTTCTGTTTCCTCAGTATAATACCTGCAGCAGATGTATTGGAGCCTGAGCTACTGAATAAATAGATGAGCTACAGGATTTGAAAACACTTTATAATCCTTAAAGCATTGTGAAAATGTTAGCTAACTATTAATATTTGAATTATTTCATTAATGTCTGTAATGATATGACAAAAGTTTTATACATACCCATATATGTTTGTATGTAAGTGCTAAATGTTATGATATGGCCTATAGGGTGTTGTTGCAGAATTTAAGCAAATGAAGGGCTTAACGTGGCTGATAATCATTTGGGGGCTTTTGAGAGAAGGTGGGATTAGAATGGAACCTTGAATTAGGTAGGTTTTGAATATAAGAAGCAATGTATACAGACACATGTGTCCAGAAAAGGAAAAAAAGAAAATGGTATGTTCAGGGAGCAGTAATAAGACTAGTGTGACTTTTAATAAGACTAAAAGTCATTGAACAGGATAGGTAGAAGAGGCAAGACGTGTGGCCAAGACAAGAGATCTTAACTGATCTGGTGAGGAATAGAGAACCTTTTAAGTTTGAGGGCATTGTGTCACCAACACGTCACTCTATTAGAATAAGTTTGTCACAATTAACTTTGGTAATAAAACTATAAACAAAAATAAATTTTAGATTAGCTAATTATTTTTTTCCCTTCCACAGTGTATAGCTTAGATATCCTAGTGGTGATAACTATAGCTAAATGTTTTAGAATCCTTGTTGTATTCCTAAAATATTACATGACATGGCTAGACATAGATAATTTCAGAATTTAACTCAAAAATTCTGTCCCCGGCTTTGCCCTTTCATGAGACTTCTTATTGTGATAACCTAAAGAAAATTTATAATCAGTTTTCCATACCTTATGTTATTTGATGCTATAATTTGCTTGTTCTTCCTATTTCTTTCACTGTAGATTTTCAATGTTAAGGCTATTATAATGTCCTTTATAAGTTATGTATATTTTTCATTGAAAGAAAAGAGATTTAGCTAACTTATTACAATCATTAACTGTAAGTCAACTAGTAACTTAGTTACAATATATTCACTTTCAGTGTTTTCTTCCTGGAGTTTCTTCTTTTCTTATACTCTTCTTTATATTTCTCTGCAGTATGGATGGAGCGGATCTATGTTTTGAAATCGTAAAACGAGCCGACGCTGGTTTTGTATACAGTGAAGCTGTAGCCAGGTATGTAATTTGTATGAACTCCCCAGAGTCAAGATGCAAGTAAAAGAAGGAAATGGACCCCCCAAAATTATATAAAGTGGACTGTTCTTTGAACTAATGATGAGCATACTGCCACTCCCCTACAAGGAGCACATCTGTTTTAGTGTGCATTAGTGGAACCAACTAGTGACTGGAAATGCAAAATATTGAATGAATTTATTACAATGAGTTTACAGTTCCACGTCAATACTGCTATCTTTCCCATTTCTGATGAATTTTATACAAGAAGAGATTTGATAGCTCAGGAACCATGCAGAACTAAACTTAGGCTTTTTGTTTGTGTTTGATTTTTGTTTTTTGGCAGATGTGCCTCATTGGTTCTTCAGTTTGCCTTTTAATGATAATGAATTGTTATGTGGCCAGTTAATCTGAAGAAAAGGACAGAACAGTAGAAAGAACAGAAATAAAAGTACAGTTTTTCTGTTGAATATATTCAGTTCAGACCTTAGTGTGATATCCCAGCCAAATGGCAGTCATTGTTCTAAGTGCAGGAGTTATAAAGAACTAATATCTCAAAATGAGGAGTAAATATGAAAAATCAGAGGAGCTATGCACTGGGCCACTTGTTTATAGGTTTAGAGCAACACAGCTTTCTGCTTTGGTGACAATCATATCATAAACATTCACTCCAATGGATTGCCTTTTTAATACATGTGGTACACACATTAATGGCGTACAGCATCTCTCCTCAGTCACCAACCATAATATATTGAAGGATTTAAACACACAAATCCATTGTGATTTATTAAAACTTTCTACCATTTAAGAAACAGTGACCACTAAATGATTGTAATATCTTTGTCTTTCCTCCTATCATTCATTTTATAATTGCGGCATCATGGACAAATATAGCTAGAAACAGCCTAGAAGACTACCTCATACAACTTTTAGCTCAGAGTGGCTTGACTTCTTCAAATTCATTGCCCTGCCTCCTCCTGCCTGAGGAGCAAGAGCCCAGTCTCAGGAGATGGAGCAGCCGTAACTATAACACAAGATAAAGAATATACTCAATTCAAGATAGCTACTGTTTTGTGCTAGTGGAGCTAGGAAGAGGAAACAAATGAAAGTTTATATATATTAACTAAATATATTAAATATATATTATTAAATATATTGCTAAATATCTTCTTTTCTTTTGTGTCATGCTCATTCGAGCACATTCTAGGGGTTTTTTTTAACCTCATTTTTTATTGTTTTGAGTTCTTACCATAGTTTTAAGTTTTATTCTTTATTGTGCTTCAGAATTAAAAAACATTGTTTAATACAAAAATAGTCAATGCCATGTTGGTTTTTCTTATGGGCAATGTAGTAAACTACTTTTTCCGACTACATGAATCTCAGACTTTTTCATATCATTATTACATATTTTCTTTAGATTTTGAGGCATTGCCTTTTGCACTTTCCATATTGACATCTTTTAACAGCAGCATCAAATAGGGAAAAACTGGAAATTTCTGAATGTTGATTTTATAAAACGTAAACCTTGATGATGGAGGAAGAATAGACTATTTTCTTTGAACCACAGTAACGCTGAAATACCTAGATACATGCTGGCAGTGTTAATGTTAAACCAGTTCACTTTTACTGGTCCCCTCTCATCAATATTTCTTTTCCTTAACTTTAAGTCTGTCTGCTACTGGGCTGGGTGTCAGAATAGGGAAAATAGTAGAATGTAGAGGTGATGTCAACAGTGAAATGACTTGGGGTCTCTCCCAATCTTGAGATTTATAGAAAAGGCAGATGTTCATATAAATCAAGATGAAAGCCTATTGATTTTAAAATCCACCTATATTTGCTGCTAAAATGGTGGTTTCATGAAAGGAACTTTCCAAAATGGACCAGAAAAAAGTAGCATTGAAACCACTAAGTGACACTGCAGAAAGACAACTTTTGCACGATTTATTAAAGACCCTTTCTAAAAATGACCAAAAAGGCAGGGGTGGGGGCAGCCTAAGAAAGTATTATTAGGTATGTTTCCTATTGCAGAGGATCAATGATCATGTAACAAGGGTACATAGATCCTTCTTCTTCTTCTTCTTCTTCTTTTGGTTAAAATGTTCAACCAGATGACTTCTAACCTTCCCTCTCTGACTCATTGTTGGGAAATTCAGCTTACATCAGTATTCTAGTGAGACCAACTGCAAGAAGACTCTGAGACACCAAGTAATCAAATTGATAATGTTGTTTTTCTCCAACTGGCTGAACTTCAAGAGGATCAGCAAAGCATGGCTAAAATAAAACTGCGTTCAGTCCTTACAACCCAATTAGTGATTACCTCTGTTCTTTCAGAGGTGATGAGTTGTGGCATGAGCTAACATACAGGATCAAATTATTAAATCAAAGTCTCACAAATCAAAGAGATCTTACCTAGTACCAAGTTTTACTAAGTAATTATAAGGACACAAGCAATCAGAAGGTTCAGCTGAAGCAGAAAGAGATCTGGGCCTTCAAGGGCAGCTTGCCACCTCATTCCTTCCCATATCATTCCTTCTTGTGTCAGAAATGCCCCTCTGGCCCAGAATAGGTGAGGTCTCTACATGAAGTTTGTGGGATTGCACACACAGAGGGGAGCATCTCAATTATTAAACCTCTCCATTGTATGCCTGGAGAGTTGTATAGCTTACATGACATCCTCCAGGAATGCATCCATGCCTCAAAGATCCCAGGTTCTATTTACCACGGGTAGTTCTTAGCCAGGAACATTCTGTTAAGGACATTTCAGAGATAAGTTCTCTTCTGCATAGCAAAGAACATTAATATTTTTACCCAGAGTTGACAAGGAGAGTAGACCAAGTCACCTCCCTTCTTTTCTTCCACCACCCCCAAAATGCCTCCTTACAAAGGAAGTGAGTGTGTTGCTGGCCAACTCTTTCCTTCCACAGAGTTCTCATTATTCCTGATCCTTAAGGAAGATGGAGACAAACATATACTGCTGAGTTTCTGTGCGAGGATAGGCCACCATGATGCTTCAGGAAATGCAACTCTTTGATTAAAGTTTAGTCAGGAACTCTCTAGAACGTGTGGGTGGATTTCGGTTCTCTCTTTATTCTTCTTACTTGCATACTGTTCACATGAATACCTCCCAGGGCCATGACCAAAAAGGAAGAGAAAGATCAGTTTAAATCTGATCTTTCAGGAGAGAAAGATCTATCTGGAGAGAAAACAATTCTACATGTACATAACCCAGAGATTCTGATATATATGTATGTATATTTGGATGAAATAATTGAATACTCTGATATTCAGATTTTAAAATATTCATTCAATGAGTATTTTTGAGGCTCTTTGAGATTAGAATTTTCTTTAGGCTAAAGATATAAGTGGCTGTCCTAGTACCATATATCCAAAGTAGTCCATACAATAGGTATAAGCTATGTCCACATCACCTAGTTTAAACTTACCCACTATTCACATCTAGGTGCACAAATAAGCTGTCCCTAAATCTTCGACTAAATTTAACAATAATAATAATTGTAATAGTAATGACAGCCTTTGTAGCATGGTTTAAAGTTTATAAAGCACTTTCACATTTTTTGACTCCACCATTTCAAGGAGTCACAGATCCTCCAAAGCCTGATTTGAACTAGGAAAGGGCCACAATACCAAGTTAAGAACCCCTAATTCAAACAGAAATTTAATTACAGGCTGCATTGTCCCAGGCAAAGAGTATGTGACCACAACCCCTTATGTGTGCATTTGCAAAGTAAGAAAAATGGGACATCTAAGGCCTGCATGAGTCTCTACTTAGAGCTTAGTTGTAAGGATACAATAAGTACAGGAACAATGTCTGGGTTGATTTGTTTGTTTTCCTACCTTTCTTTTAAAAAAAAATGAAATAATGCATATGCTTATAAGAGAGACATTAATATTGAGTTTCGTTAGAAAGTAACATGCCAAAGTGGGAATTTAATGGAAATGTCTTTAAATTGTAAAGCAGGGTGGGAATTTTTTTTGTCTTGAATTACAAGTACACAAGTACACACAAAGGTCATTTATAAGTACTATTTAATTGTTTCATTTTTATTTTAAAGTGTGGGGAATATAAGATCTGGAAAGATAAAACAAAATTCAGTAAATATTATACAATAAATAATATCGAGTATATTGCATTTCTATGTCATGGCTGGTTGGGGAAAGAAAAGGAGAAAATGAGAAAGGAAGAGGGATAATAGGGAAAAAAGGAAATACATGAAGAGAGTAAAATGCAGAGGAAGAGAAGATGAAAAAGACACGCAGAATGAAATAGTGGGATTACAGAAGAACTTTAGAATTGAGGGAAGGAAATCAACGTAAGTTATGAAAAAATACTGAATAAACTACTCTTGTCACACCCTATGTGGGCTTCTTCAAAAGGCTAACTCCTCAGTGGACCCAGTAGGAGCGTTATCGAACCCCTGGTGGCCATGTGAGGAGTCCTACTTCCTAGGACTTAGGCCCAGTACAAACTCTGCTTTGTTCAGGGATGCCCCAACTAAAACTTGATTATGTTGCAAAAAGAAATTGTGAGCATAAGGGGGTTCTCCTCTCGTGTTCATTCTTAGAGCTAAATGGACATAAGGCAGAGAGCCAGCCTCTGCTGGCAGATAAAAGGCCCCTAACCCTTTAGTCAGAATTCTTGGCATACCTCTGAGCACCGTTCACTTAATAGCAATCCAGTGTAATTAAGTAGTATAACTGAGTATCAGAGAATTTTTTTCATGCTGGAATTTTTAGTTTGCAGAGCTAGTTTACTTGTAAACTGTTTTAAATTCTTTTGACTTAGATATCTTAAAAAGTATAGAACACATGATTTCTTTATGAAGCTCGTAAACTTAAGATACTGCCAACTTTTCGTTATTAGGTCTCACGTTCCACCAATCTTGTCTACTCAAGTGGAAAGTGTGCATGGGCAGCAAATATGAACGTGGGAGTTACAAACTAGTAATTATATATAAACTAGTTATTATATACAACTGTATATTAAGTTTGAAAAATATAAGTTTTTTTTACAGTTTTAGATTTCTTTTGTTTTTCTACAGTCATTACATGAGACAGATACTAGAAGCTCTGCGCTATTGTCATGATAACAACATAATTCACAGGGATGTGAAGGTAAGTCACCTTTATTACTAACTTTAATATTCGTGAAGAGAAACTGACTTATAATAATGATATTAATTAGAAATTTTTCTCAAATATTCTTAGGGAGAGTATCTTAAAGTTTAGAAATAAACTATTATTTAACTGCTTTATATTTGAAGAGTCACTATACTAATTCTTAAAGCAGCACTTTTTATAATTTCAGTTTCCTTATTTTTATCAATGTATATATACATTTTAGAATGTATATATACATTCTAGAATTTTAGAATGTATATATACATTCTAAAATTCTGTTATTTTTTTTGCCATTCTATATGTGAGAGAAGAATAAAAAATCCAAAAATAGGAAAAAAAAACAATATCCTATGCTAAGTTAATTGCAGGGGTGAGAATTTGGTTTATATAGTAAAAGGTCATCATACACTTATATTTTTGTAATGTTGTAATGTAGAATAGTCAGCATTTTATTATTTTTGAAAATAATTTTTAAAAATAGTCTGAAATCATAATTATAAATGTAATATTGTTTGTACCCTTAGGTATATGAATATTACCATTATTCAGTTTTTCTTCCTGTTTGATCCAGTATCAAGTTTATGAGAACTTTCAGTCCTTGGCTCCAAACGGTGTCAGAAAGAACATGGAAACATGCAGGAAAAGAGACCAGTGGGTCTTCCTCCTGATCCCCAGCCCCTTCCTAGGCCTTGAATCACTAAGATCCCCTGAGGTTTCTCTGGCCTTGTTGTCCACTTTCAGCGCTCTGATATTTTGTCACTGGCCTCTCTCTCTAACCCTCAGCATCTATAGATGTGGTGTCTCCTTCCCTTAGGACATATCAAAGGCCTGGCTTTTTCAGTGTATTTTAATGGTGAAGAAAATCAAGTAGAATTTACTTAAATTCTCTATAATGTTTGAGAAATTTTAACTGAAACTCTCATGGTTAAAGCTAAGGAAAATCATGAGCAATTTCAAGACAATCTCTTGGTATGTTATAACAAATGAAAAATCCAATGAGGTGGTTCTGGTTCAAGATGGTGGAGTAGATAATAAACACTGTGCTTAACTCCTCTCACAACCACATCAAAATTACATACAAAATTAGATACAGAACAGCCATCCTGGGAGTTACCTGAATTCTAGCTGAACAGAAGTCCTACAATAGGAGACATATAAGAGGCTACTTAAAGAGTGGTAGGAGGGGCGGTGATGCAGAGCAACCTGGTCCCCATACATGCCTATGGTGGTTGAGAATCAGGAGAGAGATCTTAGCAGCGAAGGTACCCCCAGAGGAGCGAGTGGTCCCAGCCCCACACCAGGCTCCCCAGCCTAGGGTTCCAGTACCAGGAAGAGAATTCTGGCTATGAAAACCAGTGGAGATTGTGGCTGAGTGAGACAGGTCAGCAAAAATCGCAGACATTCCTCTTAGGGGGCCCATGCATGGACTTACTTGCTGATGGACTCACTGTCTCTGAGCTCCAGCGCTGGGGCAGCCAGTGCTGTCTGGAACATACAGGAGGAACTGAATATTCTAGCTTTAAGGTGAAAGCTGGAGAGGGAGTTTTCTCCCAGACATAAGTGCTAGTAGAATCCATTGTCTCTTTGTTAAGCCCTTCCCTGTCCTAGCATGCAGATGCAGGAAGTCAGAGCTAACACTGATTGCCCCTCCCTGGTGAACCCCTGAGACTCTGTCCCACCCTACTTATGGGCTCACCCAAGCCTCTTCCAGTGGCTTTTCCATACAAACAGCCTGGCTTAGCTTATGCTGTGGACTTTCCTAAAGTCTCTCAAAGGTTCACAAAACCCAGATAAGCAGCATCTGACCTTGGCATGCTCCATACCTCTTACTGAAGAGCCCTAAGCCCAGCACTACCAGCAACTGGCTTTGGTTCATGGCTTGGACTCTTGAGGCACCTCTAAATCCAGCATAAGTGGTGGCCATCTGCAGATTGCTTAGTTACTCTTGCCAGATGGCTTCAGGCAGGGCACAGGCTACAGCTGAACTTGGCCTGTGGTGGGGCCCCTCCCAGGAGGCCCCAGGACTGGCACACCCTTGTGGCAGCTTCTGACCAAGCCAGAGCACCACCCAGGGCTGCATTTGAGGACAACATATCCAAAGGACAGACTGGGCAGGCACCAGCACCCTGCTAAAGCGAATCTTGCTCCATAGGATCAGCCTCTTACTGGCCAGTCCTCACAACCAATCCCTCCCATTTATCTGCAAACAACAATCGATGCTCAACTACAACCGGAGGGCACTCACAACCCATACAAGGGACACACCTTAAGCACCTGGCTCAGGTCACCAGGGAAGACTGCCACTGAGCCCCACAGGACACCTACTACATAAGGCCACTCTCCTAAGGCCAGGAGACATAGCCAGCCTTACCTAATACATATAAACAAACATGGGGTGGGGGCAGCCAAAACAGGAAGATAAGGAAACATGTCTCAAATGAGAGAACCAAATAAAACTTCAGAAAAAATTATAAATGAAATGGAGACAAGCAATCTGCCAGACACAGAGTTCAAAACACTGATTATAAGGATGCTCAATGAATTTAGGGGAAGAGTAGATGAACTCCGTGAGAACTTTAACAAAGAGATAGAAAACATAAAAATGGAGATGGGGAACATAGAAAAGAACCAGTCAAAAATGAACAATACAGAGGAATTGGATTAAACATGACAGAGAGATGTCCCCAGATCTCTCCCCTTGAAACAACAACAGGATGAACATCTAAAACTCAACAAAAAAACACCCAAACTGCACACCAGCACGTCTGAATGTGGGATCTGTGCATAAGAGCTACCACAGGTCAGAACCCCGGGTGTTGGGTGGTAGACTGGAAGAAATAAAGAAGCTGCCTCTCACAGCCATCAGAGCTCCCTGCAGGAGGAGGGGGTAGGGAGAAGGTACAGCAAGTTCCCTGAACATCCCTGCCTGGGAGTGCTGTGAGCTCCACTGGGCCAGCAGCAGGTCCCAGTAATCAGGGCAAAAGGCAGAGAAACACAGGCAACAGAAAAGCGGGAATGGCAGAGGAACAACAGTTGATGTTTACTAGCTGTGGTTGCAAAACCGAGGCTGAGCTGCAGCCTCCATCCCCCAACCCAACCCAGAGGGCCCCTTCCCCATACCCTCCAAGATGGATCACTGCAGAGCACCAGGGGAATCTGAGCAAATACTACCAGAACTGTCGCTAACACTGACAGGAACCGAGACTGAGGGTAGCGAGCGTGATTAAACATCTATATAGGGGAAAAAAGACATTATTAAGACTTTATATATAAACAGAAATCCAAGACACTTAGACGCCACCTACTGGAAACCAAAAGAAAAACACCTTCTTTGCAACAGGCTAAGGACCATTATATAATAAGATATGAAGAATACAATAACTGAAATAAAGAATAAATTAGAGTAAATAGACAGTAGATTAGTTGAAGCAGAGAATCGAATCAGTAATTATGAAGATGTGTTAGCAGAAAACACCCAATTAGAACAGCAACAAGAAAAGAGAATCCAAAAATATGAGGAAAGTTTAAGGGGCCTCTGGGACAACATCAAGCGTACCAACATTTGCATCATAGGGGTACCAGAAGGAGAAGAGAGAGTTCAGGGAATTGAAAACCTATTTCAGGAAATGATGATGGAAAATGTCCCTAACCTGGCAAAGGAAATAAACATACAAGCCCAGGAAAACAGAGAGTCCCAAACAAGGTAAACCCAAAGAGGCACACCCCAAACACATCATAATTAAAATGCCAAAGGTTAAAGACAAAGAGTGAATCTTAAAAAGCAGCAAGAGAAAAGCAGTTAGTTACCTACAAGGGAGCACCCATAATACTGGCAGCTGATTTCTCAACGGAAACTTTGCAAGCCAGAAGGGATTGGCACAAAATATTTAAAGTGATAAAAAGCAAGGGACTACAACTAAGATTACTCTACCCAGCAAAGCTATCACTGAGAATCAAAGAACAGATAAAGAGCTTTCCAGACAAGAAAAAGCTGAAGAAGTTCATCACTACCAAGCCAGTATTACAGGAAATGTTGGAGGGACTTATTTAAGAAAAAAAAATATCAAAGATATGAATAATAAAATGGCAACGATTACATACCTATCAACAATTACTTTAAATGTAAATAGATTACATGTTCCAATCAAAGGATAGGATGGCTGAATAGCTAAGAAAACAAGGTCCTTACATATGCTGCCTACAAGGATCTCACTTCAGATCAAACACACAAAGTAAGGGGATGAAAAAGATATTTCATGAAAATGTAAACAAACAACCACAAAACTCTATGGCAACAATACTCATACCAGACAAAATAAACTTTAAAACAAAGGCTATAACAGGAAACAAAGAAGGACCCAGTAATCCCACTCTGGGTATTTATCCAAAGAAACCCAAAACACTACTTCAAAGGGAAATGTGAGTTCATATAGTCATCTCAGCATTATTTACAATAATAGTCAAGATATGGAAGCAACCTGGGTGTCCATCGATGTATGAATGGATAAAGAAAAGGTCATACATATATACAATGGAATATTATTCAGCCATAAAAAGAGATTGAAATTTTGCCATCTGCAACAATATGGATAGACCCAGAGGGTATTGTGCTGAGTACAGTAAATCAGACAGAGAAAGACAAATGCCATATGATTTCACTTATATGTGGGATCTAAAGAACAAAAACAAAAAACAGAAACAAGCTCACAGGTACAGAGAACAGTTTAATTGTTGCCAGATGGAGGGGATTAGGGAGATGAATGGAAAAGGGGAAGAGATTAACAAGTACAAATTGGTAGTTAGAAAATGGTCATGGGAATGTAAAGTACAGCATAAGGAATATAGTTAATAATATTATAATAAATGTGGTGTCAGATGGGTCCTAGATTTATCGAGGTGATCACTTTGTAAGTTATATAAGTGTCTAATCACTATGTTGTACACCTGAAACTAATATAATATCGTATTCCAACTGTAATTGAAAATTTTTTAATTAAGATTTTTAAAAATCCAATGAAAAAATTCCGTGAGAAATGTGCAAAATACATATTAGTGAAAAATTAGTCTTAAAACACTCATACTTTTCAAATGTGGTGATAGAAAAATGATACTATCATTTTTATGTCATTATCATCAGTCAACCCTGAAAAACTCAATGGATACATAGCACTTTTATTTAAACAAATTCTTTAGTTAAATGCAAACAAAGAGAATAAGAAGTGTGGAAGGATAAAGGGTAGAAAATGCCAATGATAGTAGCATGCTGTGTTATTCTTTTGCATTTAATTAATATAAGAAATTACATATATACAAGTAAACTATAGCCTTGTATATGTTATAAAATATATACAAGACAAAAATGACCATTTTAAAACTTAAAATGGGTAAAACAGATTCTTAGTTCATGTAATAACATTATGTTAAAAACGCCTTTGTTCAAGAGGCAATTTTATTTTGAATTCTGTTCTTGAAAACTAATTATGTCATCATCTTATAATAAATAATGATTGACAACATACTCTACTACAGGGTCCCCAGTCCCCAGGCCACAGACAGGAGGTGAGTGGCAGGCGAATGAGCAAAACTTCATCCGTACGTGCAGCCGTTCCCCAGCACTACCATCATTGCCTCAGCTCCACCTCAGGTCTTCAGACATTAGATTCTCATAGGAGCACAGGTCCCTAGTGCCAAAAAGGTTGGAAACCGCTGCTCTACTATAATTCCTTCAGTAATACCCCATGGGACATGAAGAAGCGGCCCTGGGCACATGTGGGACACAGGGATTGGATTTGGGGGCTCCACCTGGGACAAAATATTTTGAAAGCCTAGGGAAGGAAAAAAGTCTCAAAAGTAGATGAAGGAAGCTTTTGTCAGTAACTACAGTGGAACTAGCATGCTAGGAGTTACCCAGGGCCTGTGTTTTCTGCACTCTGTATCCTGTACAGAGGGCTCCTGATCATTCTCTCACAGCACTTGTGTTCTTCTGTACATACCTGGAGAACTGGATTCTTTGCTGACTTTGCTTTCCTAATAGTTGCCCTAGTGATCACTTTGACAATTGCGGCTTCATTTATCTTCCTTGAGTACCTTGCTGTAATTATGTTTTGGGGCAGGACTATTCTATCAGATATACTGCAGGATAACTTACTATGCCAGAAATAATAATAATAATAATAATAATAATAATAATAATAATAATTCTTTCAGTAATATAGTCAGCTTTTGAATAGCCATGCTATTTGATATGATAATCCAAAACTAAATAAAATCCCAAAGTAGTTATATTTGACTTTACCTCCTCTTTACCTTCTGATTGATTTACTCAAATATTTGAATTCCTACTTCATGCAGAATACTGTACTTGGAGCCCCAAGCTGTTATGGGCTCAGTAGGGAGATGTGAGGCAGTGTATGGCTTCAGATCAGCACCCAAACAACTGCCACCATTGTGAACAACTGTTCACAATTCTGCAGTTTGGGCAGAGCTTGGTGGGGCCTGCTTGATTCTGTTTCACAGACTATATTGGCTAAGATAGCATGGCAAGTATCCATGAAGGTTCCACTCACTTTTCTGTGACTAGAACAGCTGGGAGCTGACTGGACCTTCTTCATAGTCTCTCCTTGGAGGCATCTCTATCTCCCTCCCTCCCTCCCTGTCTCTGTCTCTCTGTCTCTCTGTCTCTCTCTCTCACCCTCTCCCTCCCCTGACTCCCTCCCTTCCTCCTTCTGTCTTTCTCTCTGTCTCTATCTTCATCTCTCTCTCTCTGTCTCTCTCCCTGTCTCAGTCTCTCTGTCTCTTTCATTCTCTCTGTCTGTCTCTGTCTCTCCCTGTCTTTCTCTCTCCTCTTCCCTCCCACCTCCCCTCCCCTCAAAAACAGCAAAAATAGAAGTAGCCAGGCCTCTTGAAGCCTAGGCCCAGAATTCCACCACCCACCCCCAAGCACAGTCAGAAATCTGAATATAACTTGACTCTACAGTCAGCCATTCACATCGGAGGATTCAACCAACCATGAAATGAAAACGGTATTTTTAATCCATAGCTGGGAAACTCCAGTTGGGAACATGAAAATACTCTTCTTGATCCTCAGGCGGTTGAATCCGCAGATGTGAAACCCATGGATATGAGAGGGCTGACTGTGTTTATGGGAAAAAATTCACCTATAGTGAACCCATGCAATTCAAACCCGTGTTGTTCAAGTGTCAGGTGTACATTGCTTTGTTGGTAATACATTGAATAGTGGCAGAAGCAGTAAAACAAGAGATGGACCAGTGTGGTAGCAATACAGGTGGCAAAAAGTAGATTCCAGATGTATATTGAAGGTTGTGTCAGCAGGATTTGTTAATACAATTTGATAACTTACTTAAAGTGGTTTTATTCAGGACCTTGTTATAGGCGTTTTCCAAAATAGTGGCCATTATAAAACTTTAATAAAAACACATTTCATATGGCTAGTAATTGAAAATTTCACTTGATGTGTTAATATTTCTGCCAATATAGCAGCCTGTTAGCTTTTCTTCACATTCAAGTGTATAATCTATGACTCGAATGTATATAGATTTCGGTTTCTGTAATTGAAGTATTTTTTGTCAAAGGTTTCTTCCCTAATACGTAGTACAGAAAATAGAGCATTGCAATGTTCCATCCCTTTTAGAAAAAAATTAGATTACTTAATCACCTGTTTCATCTAGCCAAGAATATTCTCATTCTCTCTCTCAAATTCTTGATATTGATCCAAAAGCATTATGTTTCCCAAAGGCCCTAGCATTGCATTGATTAATAATACTTTTTTCTTCACTTGGTAGGCATTTCTTTTGAAGTCATCGTATTGAGTCAAATTTTTTTTATTATATCAAGTCAGATTTGAGTATATCATGTTACGTGACCTATACTGGACCCGGCTTACTTTGGAGAAGCAGTTTCACATGAAATTGGGAGGGGGGAGTAATTGTATAGTCCTTTTCAAAATTTGGAGAAGAGTGTTAACATACTACAGGGTCTTCCAGCAGCCACACTAGCGACATTTTGGGCTTGGGTACTTTGTTGGGAGACTGTCCTGTATATTTTTGCCCCTATCTAGCCTCTACTCACTAGATGCCAATAACATCCCTCCCCCCCCCCCGACCCCCGGCCCCCCACCCCACCCAAGACATTCAAAAATGCCTCCGGATATTGCCCAATTTTCCCTGGGGCACAAAAATCACCCCTAGTTAATAATGTTATCTTTTTCATGCTTTGCCTCCCTACAGGCATTCATTAAGTCATGCATGCAAATTCCTATTTTTTTCTGTCACCTTCTTCCCTTGTATTCCTCTTTTTCTTGTGAAAGGATACAAAAACTCATTATGTTTCAGTGTTTTTCTCTTTTCTTCCTCTCACCCTTTAAAGTACTGCAAAAAGAAATAGTACAGTTGTCAAGGTAAATGCAACTCCTGGCTCCTTGCCTGCCTCATTGGCTCTGTTAAGCACTGAGAGTTGATGGAGTTCTCTTGTCTCTCCTAACTCCTAGAGGTAGCCTCACAATGCAGTCCTTAGACCTTTCTGTGGCTCTGACCTACTGGCATACAATTTTAGTAACTGAAGTTGAAGTTAAGTAGCTTCTCTGAATGCAAATCGCTCTACACAATCTCTTTCTATTCTGAGTGGGGCCTGTGTCCAGGAGGTTTGGGGGCTCAGTTTTTAGTTCTCAGAACTGAGCAAAAACCTCAGTCACACAGCCAAACTCAGCCAGAAGCCTCCGCCCAGCGTTTCTGTGTGAGCTTCCTTTAAATGGTTTTCCTCACTAACCCATTGACATGCCTGGCTACATTTTGGTCCCCTTCTGGTCTCAGTTCTTCTTTCACCTGCATCAGGCCAGACTTTATTAAAAATAGGCATTCATTATATCACACTAGTTGCCATAGCATTGTGGATTTCTTACAGTGTTTCTTCCTCTATTGCTCTTGGTTGCTAATATTTCTTTTATATCTCTTACCACACCTCCCAAAAGTGTTATATAAAGAAATGGAATTCACATTAATCTGAAAACTTATTTCTTTTATTCTCGATTATAGGAAGCACACTGGTTAATCTGCAACTTCTGTTAAGGTTGTTGACCACATGTGCATGTTCAGTTTGAATGTGGGGTTGTAAAACTGTACTTAGAAAAATCTCATGAACTATAAGATTGTCTCCAATTTATCTTGTATTTCTAACTGCTGTTTCTCTTCTCCCACCCCACCCTTCCAAAAAAACAATCAACTCCTTTATTTCAAAAGAAAAAAATGGCTGTTTCTTTTGCTTATTAAATGTCAGTCCTTTCACTGCTCCTCTCCTTCTCAGCCAAAGGTAGCAAGCATGTTTGATATAGTCAAAGAGCTTTTTTTCCCTTTCGGATGTAAAACCTTTTCTAGCTATAGTAACTCTTCCCACTGATGTTAATTTAATTAGAATTTGGGGGCAGTCAGAGGAAAGTCCATGGCATTAGCTACACGATTGAAATGCTTGGCAAATAACCAGTGTTGCTCTATGCTCCCTTTGTGGTTTGCCAAGCAAGATTTCCTTTCAGCTTATCTGCCCACATCTGTTCATAATAACTCCCACCCTGCAAACTGCAAGGCCAGGGAGAGGCTGCAGGAGTTCTTACAAATCAGAACATAATTGACTTCCTCCTCTTCTACCCAGGGAGTAGAAACTCTTTTCCAGGTTGAGTAGTCTATCCTTAAGTTTGCTTGTTTAGTCTTAATGGTTTGTGCTCCTGATTAATAGTTTGGAAGCTGCCTTAATGAGAGGTGTGTATATGAAAAAGATAAAAGAGGAAATAAATATTTGCCATACCTGTTTTAAGATATAATGTTGTTGGCCTAAATAAAAATTTGGGGTTTCTGAAATTGTGTTTGACTATAACTCACAGACACATTAAAAATGCTGTTTTTCTGAAATCCACATTTTAAAGTTAGGATATATTTAGAAAGTGATATTTCATATGAAATATTTACAATGACATTAAATAGCCAAAAAAATTAACATGACTTACAATCACCTGTTCAGGAAAGCATCTATGTTGTAAAGATAAATAGAATTAAAATGGGAGTTTTCTGTCAGAATGAGTAACTTAAAAAGAAATTGCATAACTCTGTTTCTGCCTTTTTTAAATGTAGGAAACTCCAGCAATATCTTTTATTTTTTATTTAATGTGTAGCAATGTAAAGCAATTTTTTAATAATGGTTTTTAGAAGATATATATATACATATATATATGTATATATATTATATTTAAAATCCTAAGTCAGTGAGATTTATACAGAATAGCTTATGTTAAATGAAAACTATTGGTCATCTTCTCAGCTCCTCTTAGTTTTGAGTTTTGGTTTTAAAACTTGTATAAGAATAAAACTGCTGGTATAACTGGAAAAAGCTAGATGTCTCAGAAACTTTCCTGGTCAACTTTTGAGTTATTTTGTGATTCTCATTTCTATGAAGTTACAAGATTGAACGCCTCAGTTTACAGCCAGCACTCAGGGAGTCACGTGGGGTTCCTAGGTCTGCCTTTGTCTCTGTAGATTAATCAGCTTGAAATCAGATTGCTGCTATAAAAGCATAGATATACATTGTAAATATTTGAAGCCAGCATGTGTTTTTTCAGACTTTTCTCTAAACATTTGCTTCTCTCAGTTAAGCATTGAAGTAAAAAAAAAGGAGAAGAAACATTTACTGTTTGTTTTCTATTCTTTTTAAATTACAATTATGCAGATGTGTTAGAAAACCACTAGTGATTTTGAACACATGGCTCTTGGGGAATCTGTACAGTGAATTGTTTCTACATTTTTAATTCAGGAACAAAACACGCTATGAGATTGAAGGCTTAGAATTGCTCTATGAATTTGCTTGAAACTTCTTTTTGAGCACTGAAGAAATTGCCATGTAGAGAATAAATGAGTCTTTAAGCAGTCTCTATCCAAGTAGCAGTTAATGTTTATTCAGCTTCAATTTTTTTTGAATTCTTATCTGAGCAGAGAATGCAAGTACCATGGAAGTAGAAATAGAAAACAGACTATAGTTCCAAAGGTGCTTATGATCTCTTTGGGAAGATAAAACATGCACTTAAAAAATTTTTTTAGCTATAGTGTATATAATACAGAATATAGTCACCATCATTTGTCTTACTGACAAGATTACATAGAAGAAATGACCATTAAAGAATGCTTACTCTTTAATTATATTTGTTTCAATATTGGAGAAAGTCTGGGCAACTTAACTATGCACTTCAGCTTTTCATCAGTAAATTGGCATATTTTGGGGCAGTGATGATTAAAATAACACATGTGACGCATATAAGCAGAGTGCCTAGCACATAGCAATGCTTAGTAAATGGTAGCTACTCCTAATAGTAACATCATCTGATTTGATAATAGTACCTATGAATTATGTAGTATTTTTCCATTCTACAAATGAAGAAATTAACAAAGAGAGTAAATAAGTTGCCTACAATTGTCTGGCTAAATAAGTGGTGGAGCTAGAATTGAACCAAAGGACTCTAACTACAGAGACCAATCTCTCAACAACAATACTATTATACTGCCTTATCATTCATTCACTTATTTCACAAAAATTAATTGAACTTATCTATATGCCAGGTACTGTTAGTCATTAATAACAGTATTTATATTGACTACAGAGGAAAGTATATAAAATGTGATCAAGACTGGCATATAATGACATTAACTTTTTACTATGGCAAAGCCTAATCCAAATATTTAAGCATATTTATAAATAATATCTGCTTAATAAATACCAGAATCAATGAATATTTCTTCTCATAGTAACATGAGTCAGATACCAAATAAATAATATGTTTATAAAACCTTGAACTTTTGTGCTGCATTATTCGTACATTTAGATAGAACTTAAATGAGGAAATTTTATATTCACTTTTTTCTTTTATTCATTTTTAAAGTTACCAACAAACACTATCCATAGATGAACCCTTGTATTCTAACTACTACAGAGCAGAAAAGTCATAAGCCAGTTGCTTTTTTATCCTACAGTCATGAAATAGTGTGTTCTGAATAGACACATCCACGGTTGAGTTTAAATAGAAAATGGTAAATTGGTTTCATATGCAGTGAGATCCTTTCAGTATGCTTGACTTTTGCTTCTGAAAGCCTCTGCCATCTCAACTTTCAGTATAAGTAAAACTGTAAAGTGAATTTCAAAGAGGTTTTCTTGGTGCCTGTTATCAATCCAGCTATGACCTGGTGATCATATGGTTTAGTGTCCCCAATAAAGTCATATGAACACTTTACTGTTTGGTGTTGTTTTTCATCCAGAAGTCAAATCTAGAGTTGTATATGTGATGAATCAGATTTTGTAAAGAGATTATATAGTGTCTTCTTGAATGTTTTATCTAAAAAAAGAAATATAATGGGGTCTGTACTACTTCTAGCTGATGCAAGACAGGTGAGGATGTTTTTTATTTCGATTAAATAATTCAGTTGCTTACAGTCCTCTCTTTGGTGTAGAATATAAAAAATAGGTTTAAAAATGCTATATGGAAGGAAGCAAACGATTAGTAGAATCTGGATGACCAAAAGATGCCTTCTCACAGAACTGTAAGTTAAATCTTTCTCTGTAATGGATGTACAGGTTCTTATTTTTTTCAGATGGCTGACAAAAGAGTAGTATGATGTTAGTACAACTAAAAATGAAAATCCAATAAATGTGGTTCCAATGAGGCCTGCAATCTGAGAGATCATGGCTCCTAGTTCCATCTTCCGGTTATAGCACAGGATCTCTTCTCCTTCTGTAGCCTCTACAACTGAGTAGTATATGGTAACTGGAATAATTATGCCTAGTACAGCTCCCCATATGTAAACACATAGTTTTCTAGCAAAGTTGGGCTGGCGGAATTTTTTCAGTAAATGGCCATAAAATATTTTCTCATAGCATGAGGTGGTCTCTTGTGTGGAATCCTTTTTCATTAAAGTAGCGTAGCGGCTTATGGCAATCCAACTTAGAATTAGGAGGCTGACAAACATGCTCACATGCATGGATAGAGTTCCCAAAAAATTGACCACCCTGCATTGTGTTGATCGATATTCCCATTGAAAACCTTTCAGAAAATAGATACCCATGAAAGGCATAGCACTGCACACAAGTAAGTTTGCAGTCACAAGATGTGCTAGGTAGATGTGGGTAGATGTTTTCTTACCTATTTTTGTTAAAAACACCCATTGAGAAAGAGAATTTCCAAAGAGACCAATGATACAAAGGAAGATATAAATGATTGGTAAAGCCATAGAAGAGATCATGGATGGTTGAATACATGTTGAGTTGTTACTCATTTATATCAGATTTTCTTGAATTTTGTCACAGGAGCTAGAACAGAATTACAGATATTTAATATTAAAGTTAGAGATTGTATATAGGCTGAATATTTTTAATGTAATGGATGAAATAAAATAATAACACAATGTATTAGATGGAAAGGGAAAATATAGATGCCATCTCACCTTTTCTAATCACAATTGTCCAGTTGAAATAAAAGCAAAAAGTTGATTATCGTGGCTAGTGCTTTTATCTAAAAAACAAAATTTGATACAAATAGTTAAATGCCTGAGATTTATCACTTAATACTGGAGGAATTTATAGTTCTTCTATTAGATTGTAAATTGATTTGTAAATTACATTTTATTTTTGCCTAGAAAGAAATTTTTAAAAAAATTAAGGTACGTGCAAGCAATACATGCTGGCCAAAGGAAAGTGTTGCAAAAGCATTTGTGACTACATTTAATAGAAAGAAGACTGATTTTTAATTATTACCTTAATTGTACATAAATACTTTTTTAAGTGGTATCTTTTCATGCCTAGGGTAAAGCACTTCTCCCTAATCTAATACTATTAAAAGAATCTCTTCAAATTTGGAACTAAACTTAATTCAATATAAAAAAATAGGCAAGATCCTGAATTAAACAGAAGTGTAATAACCAAGGATAAACACCAGAATCCCAGGATCTTTACCAAAGAGCATCAGTAATTTCTTATTTCAAATATTTAATGTTAAACTATCATATTTCAATACAAAGCTTACTTTCAAATTCTGTCAAAACAAGCTGCTGTGCTTGTTGGTTAGAGTGCCCTCGTGTGTCTTTGTGAGTAATTGAGTATCTGGTTTTTCAGAGAATGTTTTCTAGAGCTATTTTAATCAATCACAGCATAAATGCAGGTGTGGTTTTTGCTTTTTTATGTCCTATTTTTAAATCTTTCTTCAAAGAATGCATATGAAGTGTTAAAGAGTCACATAAAAACTTTTTACTTCTTATTTTTCCTCATTAACTCATTTCTTTCAGGTGGGAATAATAGAAGTTATTGTATTCTGGTCAAATAAGAATCATGAGCTGTATTCAGAATGTGCCACACTCTTCTGTGTTTTTCACCGTAGCTTTCTATGTGCCACATTCTTCACTCTTTTATAATCTAGATTGGGGATTCTCAATCTCATTTTTTAAATCATACATTCTCTTTTGATAAACATAAAGTTTTTACATACACTGCCTTCTATGATTCTTATATGCCTCCAGCCCTCAGGGCTATTTTACTCTCTCTCTCTCTCTTTCAGAATCATAGATTACAGAAATTGTGTATTTGAAAAGAATTATTACTATAATTTTGAAATAATTTTTAAAACTAAACAATACCCATCTAAAGACTTGAAAGTTTAAGGCCTGTGTTGTGTCTCTAGGTTCAGTTATTGAGACTCTTAATTAATACCTACCAGTGTCTTTATCATTTTATTTTATTCTTTTGTAATTTGTATTTAGAAATAGTCTATGTGCTTCACAGTGAGTGTATCTCAACCCACTGCAGCCTGGCAAATTGGAATCTGTTGCAGTTAGTGTATATCTGGTTGTAATATATAAAACTTAATCTGCAACTGACTGATTTTTGAATCAGTCAACTAGAAAGTGAAATAAGCCCGTTTATATCTTAAGAAAAATTTACCTGATCAAAGTAGATTTTTATTTTTCATAAGGAATGAAATTTCATTTTATGATAATATTAAATAAAAACACTAGTCCCTACCTTGTGTAGATCGTACGTTTTATACTAAAATCTATAAAGGTGTTTCTTTCTTAATAGTATTCCTTTTTTAAAAAAATTAGACCACCTCGTATAGCATCTGATATCTCACATTACTCATTACCATTGCCTTGCTTTTCTACTTCACACTAGCAAATGCTTCAGAACAGAAGGGAAGTAAAAAGATATTCAGGGTCTAGCATTATCAGACAAATGACATTGAGACTCTGTAGGAACTTCACTGTAACAAACGACAACTAGTTAACATCTTTAGCTTCTCGAACACCAAACTTGTATCTACTATGTACCTCCCCTTTCGAAATAAACTTTGATTATAAAACTACTTGATAATTCTTTTCTAAAATTTGAAAAATACTGTAAAGCTTTAAAAAATCAAATAAAAATCACCTTATATGTGCAGACTTGCTTTCCAAAAAATGTCTGCATTTCCCTCAGCAGAGTATCTGTCTTGACTCACTCATACACACATTGTGTCTCTGCTAATTTGACAAATGAACAGAGTTCTACAACTGACTTCAGTTACTAAAATTATCTATACAGTTAATATGTTGACTACCTTTTAATGATCAGTTTTCAAAATGTAAACATTTTAATTCTGTTAGAATTTCTACAGAGTTAACTTTTAAGCTAAAAGTAAGTGATCAGTCTTACCTGTACAAGTAGTTTATGCCAATCAAGGCTCTGTCATTCAGGGCAGTGATGGTAAACTTCAGACTTAAAATTCTCTGATGATCACTCTTCCAGAACCCTTCAGTTTTTGTCAGTGTGAACAGATTCTTGTATGACACCAATGACAGATAAAAAATAAATTAAACAGTATTAAAGAAATCCAGTAGTTGTGGTGAATGTAGCAACTACCTCAAAAAATTTCTCTATTTTTATAGTGAGAGGAAGTTGGTGGACCATATATATATACTGTACTTCCTTGTTATTTCATAACCCAATTATACCTCAGCTTTATTAGCATGCTTGACTGAAGTTCAAAGGTTTAATCCTCATGGCTAATTCGTTTTATACAACACAGTGGTAGAGGGAATCACTTTGTGTTGACCCAGTAAAATATTGGTACAAATTTGTCAGCAAAATCATTTGTGAATGGCTTATTTGCAATTCATCTTTATTAAGAATAAAGAGAAACAAAACTCAAAATGTTCTTGGTAGAATCAAATATCATAGAGCTAGAATAGAACCTTTTGTGATCACCCGTGGGTATAAACCCTTTGTTTTAAGGATAAAGAAGTAAGGCCCAGCGCAGTACACTATAAGCACAGACTGCACCCAGGAGTTTGGGTCCCAACTTGGTTACTAAGAACTAACCCATTCTACTAATTCTAATTGCCCTATGCTGCCTCCATTCAGATTTAAAGTTGATTTGGAATAGTTCATAATAGATTTGGGGAATCCTGGAAACTACTAGAATCTGAAGACCAAGTATGCCTCAGATAAAATGAATAGTTATATTATAATATAAAGAATTGTGAAACCAATTTTATGTATAGGATTGTTTAACCAGTCTGAACTAGTAACTGAATGAAAGCTGAGTGTAGAGCTGGGAAGCCAGACCTGCGTCACACACTACCCTTTCTTAGGAAGTTAAACCAGTGGGAGTCTGAAAATGGGAACAGAAATCTGATTTTATCAAGTCTGACTACTTTAGTTATCAGTAAATCTTCATTTAAAATTAATAGAACTACTTTGCCATTTCTCAATCTCTAGTGCTTATCTTATTTCATGTCAATTGCATAACTTCTCCCTAATGTTTGCTAATGTTTCTCTCTAAAACAAAAGTGAAAACCATCTTAGTGTCTAGATTTTGTTTTCATCTTTGCAATGCTTGCCATCATTTTTTTAAGAACTGTGACTCATCTGACATTACATGGCCATCAATGGCAGAGTAATTTGGCCTCTGGAATCTGTATCATTTTTACTTCAATAATTTTTCATATTCCAGGATGGAATTACTTCAAACAAACAAAGAAACAAAAAACAGTTTGAAACAATTTAGAAAAGAAACGATGGAATGCTGTTTATAAGTGATTGAAAGATAATTTTAATATTACCTTTTAAGGATTAAGCATCTTTGTTCCAAAAAAAGAATGCCTTTGTTCTCCACGACTTTTCTGCCATTTTCCTCAAACTTGGAAAATGATACTATCACTTTTTTAGTTATTCAAGCCAAAAACCTAGGAATCATCCTTGATTCCATTCTTTCCTTCACATCTCAACATCAACTTCTGCTACTACCACCACTGATTAGCAGACATTTGGTCCTACCCAAAAGACCCATCCAGAGACGTTTGGTACATGAAACAAAAAGTCCTTGAAATCTGGTCCTATCCAAACATCCCTGAGCACCTTGGTCCATGCCAAATAGTTGGTCCATGCCAAATAGTCCTTGCTATTTGGTCCTAGCAAAAATGTCCATACCTAGGAAATATCCCTGAGTTCAAATAGCCCATAATGTTTATTTACACTATTGGTTTATAGGATTAACACATTGAAAAATGCAATCATGTTTTATTGGTCCAGTAATTGTGTTATGACTATATTGCCTGTGATAACTCTTCTATCCTCACTCAGTAGCTGGTCATGGCACATGGGATTAGGTAGATGAGTTGGTGTGGACCAAATGTTTCCATTTTGGACAGGACTAAATGTCATGCAAGGCCACCACCAGTATTAGCCACATTTAATGAAAGTCTATTATGTGTCAGGCATCCTACTATGTGCTTTACATGCATGTCTTATTTAATCTTCACAATACCTTGTAAAATAAGTGCTATAAAGTAAATATCTTCATATTAAAAGTGAGGAAAACTGAACCTCAGAAAGGCCATATAAGTTGCCCAAGGTCATACAGCCATCTGCCCTCACAGCATGATGGCTAGTTCCCACCAGAGCAAGTGATCTAAGAGAACAAGGCTATAGCGGCAGTGCCCTTTAAAAAAATATATAGCCTCTAAAGTCAATATTGATTTTTGCAGTATTTTGTTGGTCACACAGAGCCATTGTAGGAAGGATAAATAAATATCAGATGACGGTCATTGGGAGCCATCTTGGACGTCAACTATTGAACTGAGGAAGAGTCAGAAGTATTTCTTAAAATGATCGTCAGACAATTGACTATCAGGCAAGAATGCCTGAATAGGTATAAGTTTTGCCATTTCCTCCCCTATTTTGATTTTTAGTGCTTTCTATTTTTCTTAAGCACTGTAATTCATTTAACAAACGAGTTCCTACTATGTTTCTAGTGGTGTGCGGTGGTCAAAAAAGTATATTAGCCACAAACTAATTTAGGCTCTGGAAATTTGAGATCCCATAAGCAAGCTAAGAATTCAGTTTAATATGTTATGTGAGGTTTTAAATGTTCTATGAGTTATAAATGGATGAAAACAGTAAATCAAGGTGGTTTTGAAAGGCCAAAGGAACTGGAGTGAAAGAGAAGAAAACTCACAGTGAGCAACAATTCTGTGCTGGAGCTGGGCAGGACATTTTGCATTTAAGACCACTCATGATGCGTGGTGGTGGTCCTATTTTGCATGTGAGGAAAATTAGTCTCAAAGAGGTTAAGTAGCATGTCCAAGGTGATACAAGAAGTAAATTGACTTTAAAGCACATATCTTTTTTGTTCAACCCCACTCTCTGCCTTAGAAAGCAGAAATTATTTCTGCTTTCTCAAGGGTCAGTAGGGTACTTTATGATACTTATGGTAAGTAAACCAAGGTCAAGTTTTAAATTGTTTTCATTACAGGGTTTCCCATTCTGGGCTCTCAAGCAGCACAATTGACTATGAAATCAAGCCCAGATATTTCCTATATTTGAAAACTTTGGGCTTTATTAAGCTAACTTTTATCCAATCAATATCAGTTTAAATTCTTTATGATTTAACTGATTTTGAGTTTCCTAGTTGAACTATAAGGAAATTTTTATTTATATTTTTTCTAAGATACTAGGAAATATTGCAATTGATAAAAAAGTGTAAATGTCAGAGAATACTAAATTAGCAAAATATAACTTGTCAGCCAAAATTTTCAAGAATTGCAAATTCTAAAAGTGGCCCCTTGGACTTTTTGCATTCAAGTCATCAGTCATTTTCTTTGGTTCTCATTTGTCTTTCTCATCCATCTCCTCTTCAAAGTTCTACTTTTGTTATCCAAATCCAAATGCCTAACAGTTCTAATACTTCCAGTAATATCTGCCAAATATTGATCTCCTAAGTGTTCTGCTCTTGCAATTTACTTCTTGAGGTGTTAAAGTAGTTCCCCAAAATATAAGTCCTGCCTTTGCTAAGTTTCCTGCTTTTGAGATATGTGTAGATGTCAACTTTGTTCTTTATTCTGGCCCTAGAATTCATTTGGAGTGGTTCAGTAAGAATGGTTTGAAAGGCAGGCATGTGGCAATTTCTTTTGACAATCTGTGGTCAGCTCTGTACAGCAGGGGTGCATGAGGGTTTTCCTGATTCACATGGATTATTGAGGTTGAGATTAGAGTCCCTTATTAACTTCTCCCAGAGCAGAACCCAGAGGACACGGACAACTCAGTTATACCTGAACCTTTGTGTTTCAACTAGACAGTTGTTTTAAGCTATCCAAGCTCATGTCTAAACTGGCTACACTTGGCCTTTTAAGTACTCTCTCTGACCAATCAGGAGCTCAGGTCATTGGGAAGCTAATGTGCAGGAAGAGAAGATGTGTCTTACATAGTCCATATTAGAACATCATATTCCAAAGATAATTATTTCCCTAAAGGGGCAGGAGGCAGTAGAAACCTTTATCTGGTTCAATTCATACCCAAGCCAGTGCTTGCCTTTAGGAGTGAAGCATAGACCTGTTACTCAAAGTTGTGGTTTGTTCAAGGCTTACTGAGCCCCCTACTGTCTTCAGGATGTGGTGTTTTGGCCACAACCCTATCTCCAGTTGCACTGCTCACAAGCCCCCACCACCTCCTATGAGCAGCTATAATCATGGCCATACTACCATTAATCGTAGTGGGAAGAATAACTTGCTTCTAAGAGCTGGTTTCTCAGCAAACCATGGGAGTATTTCCGTCAAGAACTATTAAAAACACAGAAATTACAGTCCAAAGTTTGGAAGTTTGTAATAGTACAGAAAAGCGATTAGCTTTATATAAAAGATCTAATGACAAAACATAAATGGATCAAAGTTTCACTGTACTACACCTCTGCCTTTTGTCTTTGCACATAGGTTTGAATGCACTAGATAGATATTGTCTTCTAGAAATGTACACCACAGAAATCCTGTAGCAGTGTCAGTGGCAGTCATAAGAATTGGAATGACCTCAGAGATGGCAGTTGAAAAGCAAACAGGAAGTTATCAGGCTTTTGGGAGGAAGAAACTTAAGCATTGGATTAGACAAGGCAAAAAAAGATTTTGAAGACAGCCAGACCACATATATCTATACTCTGGGAAACAACCACTTGAATTGCAATGAGGTTTAGAGAATTTAAAAGGCATTCTATAACATATGCACCTGGCTGTTTTATTACCAATCACTTCTTTTACATTTCTAGATAAAATTGTCTTGAGGTTAAATCCCCTGCTCCATGTCATTTCCTATCCTTATTCAAGGGAAAAAGAGAGATGGCAAGAGAAAATGAGGAAAAGTTGGATATGTGAAGTCTTCCCTCCTGTACCTGTTAGGGTCTGCATTCATTTTTTATTTCTATGAGTCCCAGATATTGAAGTAGCAAGCTTTCCTGAGAATCACTTTTAGGAAATTTATAATAGTAAATAACAGCCACTGAAGTGCTTTTATGTAAGCACATTTAATTTAAAAAGTATCTCTGAGATAGATACCATTATTACCATCGTTTTCTAGATAGGGAGATTTATGTCAATAGAAGATAAACAACTTGCTGTGGTAATATAACTGGTATATTGTATGGCCTAGATTTGAACCCAAGTAGTCTGACTTCAGAGTCCATATTCTTAGCTGCTACCAGAATCTGGTTTATTGTTTTGTATATGGTGACCAAGTATCCCCAGTGACCAAAAATGAAGCTCACTATATACATGTTTCCAATTTTCAATCTATAAATTTATTTAATTTCTGCCAATTCCCCATTGTGAAGGTACTTTTCCTCTTTGTAATTAATAAGTAATCTGAGGATCATATTTTGAGATTCTGTGAATATATTGTTTACCTTTCAGCCAATGAATTTTAGCATTCATTGATAATCTTTGCCTAAATCCACCCTTATGTTGGTGGTTGTATCTTCGTAATCTTTGATGGATGGAGATATATTAGAGTTGAAGTAGTCATCTTAAGGCATCACTCTAAACAAGTCTTGGTGTTTTAGATATTTCTCAAATTGTATTATACATGGCATAATTTCTAATATTGCCATGTTGTTTCTTCCCTTTCCTCCATCAAAAACAAGCCTAAAATGTATGTTTTAATTGATATGCAGATAAAGTATTGAAGCCAGGAAATATATGTTCTCTGGAGTTTTATATCTCCAGAAATATCTGGTAAAGAAAATTGGAAAGAAGAAACCACAGTTAAATTTTAACCCAGAAAAAGTCTGTAAGACTCAGTTCTCTGGTGATGCTTTGTCCAGCAGAGGGCAATGTATTACCAGCCCTAGTTAAACCTCTTTCCCTATTAAAGGCTGAAGCATAAGCTGCCTGCATTGTACTGTTATCCAGCCAGAAACTTAAAACGATTTAAAAGTTTAGGTTTTTTTAAGTTCTAACTAAATAATAAACTTATTTATTTTAGTAGCTGAAAAACACTCTAATCATTATAGAATAAAAGTATTTGTGTGGACAATGGATTTCTGTCCTTAAGATGAAAACCCAGTGCCACTCATCTGCCTTTAATAGGATATGACCTTTGGGGGATTTTTTTGTTTTGCTTTGTACTCGTAATTATCACAAGAATAACCTTAGTATAAAACCTTCCCAACTAAAATTATCCTAGTGGTAAAAAGAAAGTCTGACATTTGAGTATGTGAAAGCTTTTATCATCTATTGGGGGGTTTTTTTTCTTTAACATTTTTTTAATCATAGCAATTCATAGACATCATTTTAAAAGTCAAATAATACTAAAAGGCTGGTAATAAAAACATGTTGTGACTATTAATAAAGGTAACTTAAAGCATATTTCACCTAATGAAGAAAGTATAGGAGAAATCACCTTTATTCTTCACTGTAATCATTTCCTCCTGTCAGGTTAACAAACTATACAGATCCCTTCCTCTTCAGCCCCCTAACCAGTTGTCTCATTATTCAGCTATCTCCATCAGGAGCAGCATATGCTTGTTTTTATCTCATAATACTAAATCTTTTATAACCCTGTCATTCTCCACCCTGCAAGGGTTTGTAAGAGATAACTCTCTCTCTTCTCTCTGTCTCTCTCTCTGTCTCTCTCTGTCTCTCTCTCTCTCTCTCTCTCTCTCTCTCTCTCTCTCTCTCTGTCTCTCTCTCTCTCACACACACACACATACACACACACACACACACACACAGCAAGTGCATGAGCTTTCAAGTAAAATAATTCAAAGCGTATTTTTTACTAACAAAATTATTATATTCGTTTTTACCTTTTTAGAAAGCAGTGGTACACATACTTTTTATTTACGTTTTATATACATCATTTACCTATTGGTACGTACCAAACCACCCCCAGACATTGTGCTTATGACAACAACCATCTGTTCACTGTCAGTTCTGCAATTTATTCTGGGCTCAGGTGGGCAGTTCTTCTGTCAGTCTCACCTGGGTTCATTCATGGAGCTTCTTAGTCATCAAGCAGCTAAGCTAAGCATCTCTCTTCATGTGATCTTTCACCTGGGTTTACTTACAACATGATGATCTTGGAGTTCCAAGAAGGCAAAACTGGAAGCTGCAAGGCTTAAGGTCTTGCTCAGATGTCATATAATGTCAACCACATTTTATTGGTCAAAACAAGTCACAGTACTGCCCACATTCAAGAGGTAGGCAAAGATTTCCCTCTGGATGGAAGGAACTGTAGAGAATGTTGATCTACCGTTTGTTATCTACCATATGTCTTTTAAGGTTCTTGCAGTTGTAGTGTTCTAATTAGTTTTTTATATTTTTCTTTCAAAGTGCAGTGCATAAGCTCTTTCCTTGGGCTATATATGTATATATTATAATATATAAATGTATATAAAATATATAATATATATAACATATAATATACATATATGTAATACACACACACATATAATATGTATTCCCCAGTGTCCATTGTATCTTGGATAATATTCCAAAAAGAAAAGTTATCTTTGCAAAGGGATGCCTACTGTGTCCTACTTTGGTCTTGAAACTGTCATATGTTTTGATTATTTCTTATATTAAAAAGTATATTAAAAGTATCATGAATCCATACTGTTTCCTTTATGCATTCTATCCTCTGTAAGTAACCTCTTTCTTTCTGTTCAATTTGTGTGCTTTTCTGAGTAGCAAGATGAAATCTTGCACTGTCCCATTCTGTCCTGCTCGGAATGTGAATCTTCCCCTTGTCCAGTGTCTCCACACTGTTAATGCTCCCCCACCCCCATTAGTCACTTTAGTGAACCATCTTGGTTTTCAGATAGGTTGTCAGACCATATCACATGACTTTAATACAGTATATTGTTATAATTGTTCTATTAGTTATTGTTGTGAATTTCTGCCTAATTTTTAAATTTAACTTTATTATAGGTATGTATGTGTAGGAAAAAACATAGTATATATAGGATTCGGTACCATCCACAATTTCAGGCACTCACTGGGGGTCTTGGAACATATACCCCACAGATAAGGGTGGGACTAATATAGAAAGATGATCAGTCTTGCTTTTCCCCTTGGTAGCTCTCACCCCACCCCCACCCCACCCCACCCCTGCCCCTCCATGCTAGGTTGTACTCATTTCTCAAGGTTTTGTTATTTTCAGGATCCAAACGCAAACTAATCAGGGCATGAAACCAACATTTATTTACTTAGCTGACTTGTCTCACAACTTGCCATATATATTTGGAAGTCTATAATCAGTCCCCACAGGAGCTGACCCTGTGTGTTCCATTGTTTTTCAAGTTTCACTGGCCACAAAGGGGAACTGAATATGAACATGCATGCAAACCTCATCAGTTTCCTTTGCAACCAGCTGAAAGTTTTTTTTTAATATAGAGGAAACAGTGTTTTTCTTTTGAGTACAAATTGAATTTCCACAGATATGAAGCATTTTGTGCTGCTGACAGATCAAGGGACACACAAAAGAAGAGGGAACTAAATTGTGAGAAAGGCAATTAAAAGAGAAATTAGGATAACAAAGAGACAAAACTGAATTGGGGAAGAAAAAGAGGTACTGCTGAGTGCAGGAAAGGAAAACGATTATTGAGGGATACTAGAAAGTCTTGGCAAGTAATAGAACATGAGAAGAGGCAGGAAATGTCTGTAACAGAAAAGCACCTACGCCAGAACTGCCAGCGATATTAATGGAAGGCATTAAAATCTTTTGGTCCAAAAGCTTGCCACTGGATAAAATGTGAAAATAAAACACATCAGAGTGATTACCATTCCCACCTGAGTTCATGCTATTGCACCAAGTTTACAGTGAAGGTGCCTTGTCCCCATTTCAGGATGCAATGTGGTGACCTGTTCGACCACTCTGATTACACAGAACAAAAACAAGGGTAAGAGAGCAAAGAAACCTGAATACCTAACATAAATGTCACAAAGTCCCAGAATCCATCAACTTATTTTAGTTATAGTTTAAACAATCTCTCTAGCAGTGAATATTAAAGAATGCCTACTATGTGCTAAGCAAGGGACATTGGACAAAATCACTACAAAGAAGATTCAGGGAAACTGCTTGGGGAACATGGACCATAAAGCAAGCAGCCTCCTTCCCCTCAGCTGCACATATCTGCGTAGACCTGAGGGCATTACTGTATTGGCACATGATTGCAGGCAGCCTCCGGTTGTCACTCATTAAGGCATTGCAAGTTCTATAAAAAACTTCTATTAAAGGGATATAAAGGACATCTAATCCAAACTTTGTTAAATACTTTAAATGCTTTGCTACCTTCCGAGCCTGCTGGAGATTCACACTATATTGAGACAGTTTTATTAGCAAATAACTCATGGCTTTCTACTCCATTTGAGATCTGTAATTAATTATTAGAAATCCCTTTCTTAAAATTTGGTGAAACACATTGCTTGCAACTCCCATCATTCACTGATCTTCTTTCTGCTTTCTCTGTGAGGACACACACACACACACACACACACACACACACACACACACACACGCTCTGTCTTTCCTTATCTTCTGCTTTAAGGTTAAATAATCCCATTCTTTTGACTGTCCTTCCTCTGGCATCCTGTAGGGTGCTTGCTCTGGAGTATTGTTCTGACCACAAAATAGAATGGGTTTGTTACCATTCCTGTCATGAACATTGCTGTTATTAATGAAAGCTAAACTAATTTATGAGTTACTTCCCCCATTTCCTTTGATCCAGATCAGCTTCCCCTATTTATTTTCCTAGTTTTGATGTTTACCTTTAAGCTTCAGACCATCCCATTTTATGTATTTCCCCTGCCTATTCTGTCAGTAAACAAAATCTGTTATGAGCTTATAGGCAGGTTGATGTTTATCAAAATTTATCTTATCACAAATATTATAACAAGAATTAGCTCAGTGAACTTTTTAATTTTTTAAGAGTGCCATTGTACAGGGCTCTGTAGGGGTCATCTCACTTAATAAAATTATGAGACAGCTTCTAGAACTATGAATGTATTTGTTTCTTTTAATATTCCATAAAACTAATAATAATAAGATAATGTAGTGTAACCATCAAACTGTATGTTTACAATAAAGACATGTAGGGGTATAAATACCAGTAATGTAAAAAAATTTTGATTTTGAGAACATGAGGGAAAATCAGTATTATATTTAAAATATAAAAAAGTACTGAATTTCAGTTAGGTGATATCTGTCAACAATATCAAAGCAAGGTAATCAATATAAATTTTATTACTTTTTTCCAAGCCTCTAATTTTTCTGCAAATTTCATTTTCTCAAATGTTTCTTGTTTTTCTTTAATGTAATTCTGCTTTGACCTATTCTTTATTCGACCAATTGTATGTACTTATTGGAATAGAGCTAACTGAGCACTAATTGTATACAAATCTCATTAAAATAAATTCAGCCCTAACAATATTCATACTCTTTGAATATTGATGTCTCAGCCAGTGGTCTACCTAAAAGTTTAAAGAAGTATTCTGACATAAATAATTCTCATACTCTGTCACAGAAACTTATGAATGGATCCTTGGAGTTTGTCATAACATGCTTTTACATATTCAGTCAATGGCATCCTGGTTCTATGTGTGACCAAAGAACAAATGCCAGCCATACTTGAGAATGGTTGCCTTAATGACATCTCCTGATGACAGTTGTATGATGTCCAGGCACATTAGCTAGGAAAGAAAAAATGAAATATACCCACTTTTTCAATTCTGTTAAGTACCCCATCCCTCCCTCTTTTCTGTCTCATTCAGCCATCCATTTATTCACCCATTCGTCAGTCATTCACTGAATATGTGTTGATGATATGCTGTGTGCCAGGCAAGGCACTGAACTCTGGGGAATCCGTGATAAATAAGATCCCTTTCTCTTAGCACTTACTCTCCGATTATTTTTGAACATACATGAAAATTTCAGAATTTGCTCCTTTTAATTCTAACCTGCAGGTTTTCTTTATTATTATGAAACATTTCAAATACTTAAATATAAGAAAGGTAATAATATACAAATACCCATGTACTACCACATAGCTTTAACAGACATTAACATTTTGCCATGTTTGCCTCAAATCTCTCCAGATATAACCACAAACAACTTTCTTTTGGTATACATATTGTGTATATTACCATGCATGCTTTTTATTTTTATTGCATATCTATAGATCTATAAAGAAGATGGTACTGTTTTATGTATTTTTGTATTTTACATAAATGATTTCATATGTTTACCCTTTTGCAGTTTGTTTTTATTCAACATTGTTTTTGAGAATTCTCCATGTTGATGCATGCAGGTGTGGTTCATTTCATGGAAATGCTGCATAGTACTCATTTGGTGAATAATCCACAGTTTATTTCCTTATTCCTTTGTTAATGCATACTCACTTAGGTTGTTTCTAGTTGTTTAGTATGATGAACAGTTTTCTTATGTATATATTCAAGTGGTTCTGTAAGATGTATGCCTAATAATGGACTTGCTGGGTCATAGGATGAGTATGTCTTCAGTTTCGCTCTATCAAAGTGTGGTTCAAGATGGCTGAACCATTTATAAAACTGTTTTAAGTAAGGTGCAGTTTTAAGTCCTGTTGCTGGCTGCTGTTGAATTCTTAGCTTATCTGTTGTTTGATTTCACTGCACAGTATTTAAGTTCTTTCTGTTTTATCTGGGCAATGATAGATAGTAAGTGACTTCATTTTTTTAGGATTTTATTATCATTTCATCTGTTATAGAGGTTTAGGCCTCATTGAATATAGTGGCAAATTTACAAGCTTTTTAAATGACAATCAACATATATTTTTGGACTTTTTAAGCCAGTCCTCAAATCATTTAGGTTACTTTTAAACACTTTAAATTAGTATCATGTGCTTGATTGTGTGTAACTAGTGACTTGAGAAGCTATGACATTTTCTTTAATTATTCTGTTCAAGCCATTAATTTTACTTAACTTTATGATCTATGTCAAGAATGTTAGCTTAACGATATTTTTTGAAAAGATTTTACAAACAAATTTAAAATCTAGCCATGAGTGTAAGCTTTTCTTTTTCTTGAAATATTTTACAATTAAGCAAATGAAATATCAAAAGTAAGAAAAGAGCTTTGAGAAGATGGGAGCTTTGTAAATGCTAGAGCTTTGTTTTGTAATTTTTAGTTCTTCAAGGAATTGAGAGGTTTTAAATATGTTCACTGCAAATGCTTTAAGAAATAGACTGAATTTTGGCTGCAGCAGATGCATCATTCAGGGAGTATCCTGGTTTAAATTCTGAAGTGCTTTCACTCCTGCTAGATTCCCCTTGAAATCTTCTAGAAAGAAGTTGGCACATTATTTTGCGGATATTGCTAGACATTAGGAAATACATGACTGGATCTAAGCAGCTATTGAAAGATGAGAAAACCAGCATGATCTCATTGGTTTTGTGAACAATTTCCTTCCAATAACAAGATGACACATTTAGCTGTAAAGAAATATAGACAAATCGGAAAGCATGGTAGGGAACAAAACATGTAGTAAAAATGATAAGCACAATAAAAGAATTTCGGGCCGTAGTGGCATATTTACCAGAATTAGGAAATTTTGACCTCCTTTTAGAAATCCTCAATAGATTCTTGCCGATCTTGATATATGAAAGGATTATTAGTAGGAAAATTAGCCAGAACATTACCACAAGAATCAAATTAAAAATTGCTTCTCCTTTTGCATTTTGCTTATCTCTATAATGGAAACACTTTGTGGAATTATGGCCACCTTTCTTAAGAGTTAAAATAATCATAGTTAAAAATCCAGCAAGAGCAATTATCCATACTGCACAGCAAACATAAACACTTTGTTTGGTTGTTATTGCCTTCCGTTGTTGTATAGACCGATTAATTTTATGTAGCGATCCAAACTGATGAATCCAAGCAAAATAATGCTAATATACATGTTCATATAAAATAGTGTTCCCACAACCTTGCAAAGAATCACACCTAGTGTCCACTTGTTTTGGTTAATGTGATACATTATTCGGAAAGGGAGGCAGAAGATAAGTAAGAGGTCTGCAATGGCTACATTAAGGAGGTAAATCTGAATGGAATTTCTTTTGCGGTGGATACCCAGAAATACATAGAGGGCAATTATGTTTCCAACCAGTCCCACAATGAAAATAACAGAGTAAAATGCAATTAACACACTAGAGAGTACTTTTTCATCCATGGGACAGTCAGTAAAATTTGATGCTCCTGAGAAGTTGTATGGCAGTTGGACACTCTGGTTAGTTATAAAGCGCTCTTCCTGGGAGGAGCAGGGCCAGCTGCTGACTGAAGTAGTCATCATTGTTGTGGTGTGACTTCTCATCATCTTTTGTAGGGATCAAAAAGTGAAGGTGCCAAATGACATGTCCTTCGTGCGTAGCTTTTATAAGATCTTCAGATTTTTCCTACAAAAAAACGCCAAATATTGAATCATTTCCTATTTTAATAACAGTTTACTTTAACTCCTAGCATAAATACTAGATTTTTTTCAGACATCATGAGAAAGTTTACTTTTATCTTACTTTGGACCATTTGAGCATCTACAATATGTTTGTAGCAGCATTATGGTTTTGCAAAACAAGCAGCAAATATAATAGAATCTTATGGGTTGTCCTGCTCTAACCTTTCCTGTGGCTATGATATATGTTCAAGGTTTGTTTTATTTATTACATTACAATAAATAACTGAACTATGAAATCATCTTCCCTTAGGGAAATTGTAATGGGAATAGAAATGGAAGCGAAGAGGAATGACAACTCATATTTTTCAAAGATGAGTGTAAATTTCCCTAAAGGTTGTTATAGCCATAAGTGAGTGGGACCCACTTCTGGCCCCTGCCCAGCTTCCTGCCTTTATTCCTTACCTCATATGTAGCATTCATTCATTTTGACACATGTTGCCACTTGGCATGTGACAGATAAACTATAGCAGTCTCTCATTCCATGGTAGGAATAGATGAAAGAGTCCTAAATTTCTTCCTTTTCAACCTAAGACCAAATTGGGCATATTAAAACCATTTGCCTACAGGGGCATGCAATTAACATAACATACTGAGAAAGCACAGCACCTTCATTGTTAGGGAGACTCTTATAACACTGCACAGGAGAGCCAAGTAGCCAAACAAAACCAAGTTAGTTGACAACACTGCCACCGACTCAGGTCAGAAAGTCTCCTGACCTAGAAGCATAGAGTGATAATGTAGCTGGGAAACAGATGTGCATCCAAGATTTTGAAAGTAACTAACTTCAGCTTAAATATGCCCTGAGAAAATTTGAGACTAGAACCTTATAAGAAGATAATGTGTGAATTCCACTTGTTTGTGGAGAATTTTAGCAATGCCACTTGTTATTGGCTCTTTCCTGGGCATTGCCTGCTATGAAGCGCTCAGTCTGAGAGGTCATCATAAAGAGCTAGAAGATGTGAGGAGAAGGTTCCAGAAGTTCACATTCTTTTCTTAGAGTGACTGCCCTTTTTCTCTGCAGCAGCCTCTTAGCAGGTGTAACATAAAGACATTCAGAGCAAGGTTATCAGAATTAGATGTAACTAACTCTGTGACCTTGGGCAAACAATTTAATCTCTTCTAAGCCTCAGTTTTCTTGTCTGTAGAAATAAAAAATGCATATGAAGGACTTACCCCTGGCACATAAGTTGTCAATCAAAGTTGGCTTTTTAAAAAACAACGGTTGATTAATCTCATTTTAGTAAATATTTCATACCTGGCTAAGGACTGCTTGGAAAACAAAGGTGAAAGAACATAGAGACACGGCTCTCGGTAGACATTTTTGTAGCCATGTGCATTCAAACTCTGAATGCAGTAATATAAAGTAGATCCAAATTACAGTAATTGATTTACTGATTTGACATTATACACAAAGAAAAATATTTGGAAGAACTTAGCTTTTCTTAATTCTACCTGTACTTTGATCAAGAAGAAACCATTTCAATAGAGGGTAAAAATTGGTTTTAAAACTTTGTAATGGGAGAAAATTATTACCAGAGAAGAGGAACTGGTGAAGAGGAAGTTATGTAATCCTTGGTAAGAGTCTTTCTCCAGAGTTCAGGGTAGTGAAGGGAAGGAGGCAGGAGGACAGAGTCTAGTCTGTCATGTGCCTTAACTGCAGGAAGACATTTCATAAAGTTGATAGAAACTTTCAGGCATTTTTTTGTGTGTGTGTTATGAAATTCTAAAAGGAAAGGGCAATCTAGGAAGAATGGCAGGCGGCCAAAAATGAAGCTGATAATGCGGTTGGGATTAGCAGAAAGGTGAAGGGCACCTGTAGAGGGACCTGCATTGTATGGTTACACAAGGAGCTGGCAGAGACTCAGGTAGAATCATATAGCCACCGATGAAAGGGGTCTGAGGCATGATAAGTGATGTGATTTGGAGACTTCGGATAGCTGAAATGACTTTAAAAACTAGGTTTTTTTTTTTCTTCTCCCATACTGTATTTTAAATTCCATTAGGGTTAGGAACCAAATCTTTTTTGTTTGCCTCTGTGTATCAAGGGCTTAGCACAATAAATGTTGAATGAAAGAGGGAATTTAGTAGAAAAGTCTCTGAAGTTCTACATGTGGACAGTAAAATCAACTGTTCAAGTGTATGCAGGCTTTAGCTTCATTAACAGAAACACATTTGCAGTTGACTACAGTTGCCTTCTCAGTAGTGTGATGTGGCAACAACAAAAACTAACCCCTTCTTTGGCCGGATTCATAGATACAGCTTGTCTTGATGAAAATTATTACTACTAATCTGGTTCTGTCCCAAACTGGTCAGGTTCCACCTGGAATACAATGTTTCATCCCCAACAGCACACTTAGAATAGGCCACAGAGCCAATGGGGAGAAGAGGCCAAATCATGTCATAGGAGTGGGTTGAAGGAAATAGGCACCTTACTCTGGAGATGTGAATGCTTTACAAGGCCTTGTGAGTGGCTTCAGAAAGCAGAACAACCACTGAGTAGAAATTGCAGAGGCAGATGTTGCCTCCTTTTAAGGAAATACTTTTTCAGAATGAAACAATCTATCTTGGGAAGTAATAAGGGTCTTACCACCAGAGATTGTTAAGACTACCACCAAATGGGTACTTTGTAGAAGACATTCTCAGTGGTTCTCAATCCTTGCTCCATACTAGAATCCCCTTGATGGCTTTTTAAAGATACCAATGCCTGGCTTCATCCCCAGATCATCTGATTTAATTGGTCTGGAATGGGCTCCAGGCAATGGTTTCCTTTAAAAACTCCTCGGGGGATTCTAATGTGCATTCAGAATTGAACCCTTGAGCTAGATAGCTGAACCATTAACTAATATTTATTTAGCATTTGCTGTGTACCAGGCAATGTGTTAAGCATGTTTATGTTATTCATTTACATAATAACTATGTGAGGCAGATATTACAAAAGAAGTCATGAAAGATCAAGAGGTTATGATCTTTACCCATGACCACACAGCTCGTAAATGGCAGTACCCAAGTCAGTCAGGACTCGGATCTATCTAGCTTTTAGAGCCCATGATCCGTTTCACCAAACCTCACTCCTCTTAATCACAAATGAACAGCATTTTCTTAACTAATGATGAGTGTTTTCACATGATTCCTTCAACGTTATCCACATTATCAATTTTAAGAAGGGATTATGCCATCTAGCTTTACTTCTTTGGAAAAGGCATTCATCTTTTTATTTGCTATGTCCATTATAATAAGTAAATAAGTACAGAGTTTACGGAATCACAAATCATTCATCAGAATGTTTGGCACTTTTCCCAGAGCATATCTTTTCCAACTTACTTCTAGGCCTGGGAGTTTTAATCATGATGTTTCTTGAAAGCTGTTAGCACAAAGCACATATCCTGAAACCATTTGTCTCAGCTCTAATCAGCAAATAAATAATAGTTGGAAAAGATCACCAATAAACCTTTCTGGTTGTGCTTTATTTTCGAGCTCAAAGAGAATTAAAGCAAAAGCAGTGCATTTGTTTAAATAGTAATAGTAGCCATCATTTAGAACTCTGTATTAAATAGCTAATGTCCAGTCATTTATTAACAGATTAAATTCTGTTTTAAATTTAATAGTCGATTTTTGCCTCCCTCACAATGTGTCAGTTACTCACTGTTCTTAAGGCCATTTACTGATGTTTTAAAAACTACTTATTTAATCAATTAGGAATAGCCAGTAAAGACAGGAAACAAACCACTGTGTTCACATAGTGGACTCATTTCCCAACAGACATTACTTGTGACTCATGTGCTATATTGAAGTGGTCACAGTGGTTTCCTGATAGTGGATACTAAATGATTCTGTAATGTCGTTACTTGGGATAGCCTGAAGTTTGCAACCCTGTGTTAGTGCTGTGACCACCACTACCACCACCACCACCACTGCCATCCTTCCCTTGTCAATATTTCTCAACTACTTCATGTAGGAGCTTAATGGACGCAACAGATTCCACTGTGCCCTTCGATAAGCAAAAACTTTTTAAATGCATTTTAGGTATGTTTGTGAAAACATCACACTGCTAAGTTAAAATACATACCTATTTGGCAATGGTAGGAACCTTTCACTGTTTGTAGTTTGACTTGATAATGACCGAATCACTCAGGCCATGCTTCAAAAACTGCATTAATTGCTGCATACAGAATGAAAATTGAAACCATATTACTTTAGAAATAATACTATTAGCAGTATATTAGGTTTTGTTATAAACTTAACTGAAAAAAAACCATTTCTTAAATTTTAGTTGAAATTGCTTTTCTCTAATATTCACCTTATTTACTTCTGAAATGCAAAACTTAAAATTTAATTAGTCTGGTAATTACCATAAAATAGTAATAATATAATAAGTAAAACATTATCATTGGAAATAGGGAGATAGCATAACTTAATAAAGTTAATAAGGTATAGATCATTTATAATACATTGGAAGTAAAATTTGTTATATATGAAAATAAATTGATTCAAGTAGATCTGCAAGTCTTTATGGCAATATACAAACTACAGAATAAACCATGTAACAATATCGGCAATATGAGCTTAAATACCTCCAGTGTCCTCAAGTATTATAAGTAACTAAGAAGACGGCCTCATTTTAAGTCAAGGCGAAGGCATCATTTAAGCAGTTTACTCAAGGTTCTAAAAGCAAAGTGTCACCATGAAACAGGTTTCACTTTTAATATTCAGATAATCAAGTTTTAACTAAAATAAAGGATCATTTATATAGTGAAATCAAGGAATACTCACAGTTCAGGCTCTCTTGAAGTAAAAGGAGCTGAAACGCCAAACTTGCCTAGACAAGACTCGTCTTGATGTGTCAAGCTAGGTTCCTCCATCCGGTCATGGTCTAATTGGTTGGGGTTTTCTTTTTTTTTCTTTTTTTATGTTCGAGTGTGGTAATAGTTTTTTTTTTCCTTTTCTTTCTTTTTTCGATATGACAACCCTCAGACTCCTTGTGGAAATATTAAAAAGCCCTATCATTATGTAACAACTTTTAGCTCAGTGAACACTTAACTTTAGGAACTTATATCTTTTATATGAATACCTTCACCTTGCCAATTGTAGGAAGTTTTCCCTTATCCCTCAAAATAAAGAAGTTTATAAATTCTAAGCATAAAAAGGAATTTCAATTTTTTGTGAGAAGTGATATATAATATGCTATGTGGACTTTTAAAACACAAAGCACTGAATTTCTGTTTCTGGATTCATTTTAGAAATTTAGATATTCACATAAAATGGCATTCCTGTATTAATGATACTAATATTAGTAATTAATTATTTTATTCTTTAATTTTTTTAAACTTTATTTGGTCTATACATTATTTTAGTATATTTCTTATATTCTTTTAAGATCTTGGATTTATTTTCTAAAACAATCTTATACTTTTAGGACTAGATGAGATTTGTGATGGTATTCTCCCCCATTTTATCACTGTGATAAACTCTCCCAAGTAAATTGAAATATATCCCATAGTTTAAAGAAACTAGTGAAGGAATTCTGCAGATTTGTTTTGGTCCTAATTCAATATTTAACCACTATGTGACCCTCCAGTTTAATGTCATTTTTCTTTTTTTGTTGTCACCTGAAATGAAGAAAAGTTAGTTTTTATTTTCCTCATAACTGTTGTTCTGAAGCTTTGTTTATGCTAAGTAATATTTAACTCTTTGGACTTTATCTAACATTCTAATTATTTCTGGATGCATACACTTTTCTGAACATCATATTCTCCAGAACTTTTAGTTTGTTATAAATATGACACATGGGACAGAATATTTTTAAATCGCTAGAATAAAATTATTTTGTAGTTCTTAATTCTACCCCCTAGAACCTCTAAGAAGGAAGCTGAAGACTATATTGGCCTGGTGTGATTACCATATTACTCTGACAAGAATTGTGTGTGTGTTGTAAAAATAGCATTATATTTTACCATCTTAATGATTTCTAAATGTACAGTTCAGTAGTGTTAAGTATATTTATATTGTTGTGCAACAGATCTCTAGAACGTTTTCATCTTGCAAAACTGAAACTCTATACCACTAAGCACTCATTCCCCCTCCCCATTCCCACCACCCTTAGCAAACCACTTTTCTATTTTCTATGATTTTGACTACTTTCGATAATTTGAGTGGAATCATACAGTGTTCGTTCTTTTACAACTGCCTTATTTTGTTTAATATAGTATCACCAAGGTTCACCCATGTTGTAGCATATGACAATATTTCTTTAAGGCTGCATAATATTCCATTGTATGTCCACATCTTCTTTATTCATTCATCTGTCAATGGACATTTGGGTTGCTTCCACCTCTTGACTATTATGAATAATGCTGCAGTAAACTTAGGTGTGCAAATATCATTTCAAGATCCTAGCAAGATTTTTTTAATGACTAAATCAATATTTATCTATTAGCATTCTATTTCATAAAATCTAAGATAAATATTTTCTTCTATATTACGCTAGCTATTTTTCCACACCTAAGCCATCCCTTTTTCAGAATACTATTCTGTTTTTTAATCTTGTGTTTCCAGGCCTTACTGTGACCAGATTTGATTACAATCTTTTTCTAGTTTTTCCTTTATGTAAACTTTTTCCTATTCATTCTAAACTTTCTACTTTCTGTCTCTATGTTCTTAGCTCATTCCTATATATCCTCTTCCCCTCATCCTTCTACATCCTCCTTTGTCACTATCATAGCTTTTTATTTATATAAAGATAAAAGTAAAAAAGAAGAAATAAGTGGATTTGCTTGTTTGATACTCTCTACTACTGATATCACTGTCCTCTCTTTCTCTAAATTCCAAACTTGATTAAGTTCAGCTCACCACACACTCCAAGCCTGAACCCTGCCAGCTAAAATGAGGGCTGCTAGGTTCAAACAAACAAGCCTGATGATTGGTCTTGCTTTACATTCATGACCGTAAACCTCAAATGGGCTCCTGTGCTCCCAGCAGTCTTGCTATATTTTCTTAGTCTGGTGGTTCTCAAGGTATGGTTCCCAGACCAGCAGCATTAGCATCACTCAGGAACTTGTTAAAACTGCCCAACCTTATGAATCTCATCTCAGACCTTATGAATAAGAAACTCTGTGGGGTGGAGGCCAGCAAATCTGTGTGATTCTGATGCTAAAGCTTGAGGACCATTGCCTTAGTCAATTCATGTTCCTAGTCTTTGAAAATACTTTTTCACACCTTCACTCTTCTTAAACTGTGAACAGGCTCCTACCCTTCCCCATTCCCACCTGATGATCACTTTTTATTTCAAAGTAAATGGAAAATGCAAGTGCTCAGATAATACTTCCTCATCCTACATCCACATCTGTCTGCCTCTACAGGTGCATCAGTACCCTGCCTTCACTGTCACCAGTGCATTACATCCCATCCCCTCTTTCCCTGATATTTTTTCCTCTGTACAGGATCTTTCCCATCAGCCCACAGATGTTTCTCTTTAAAAAAATAAAAAAGAAGATCTCTAGGTACTTCTGTGGAGTCATCTATCAAATATATTGTTATGTGAAATTTTTGAATATTTATATGTATTTTATTATTTTCAAAAAACTCAAAACAATAGAAAGATAAACCAAAAAACAAATGCTAATAATTACCTATGAGGTGGGAGAGGCTGGGAGTGAGGAGAGGGGACAAAAGCTGGACCTCTCTGAATGGTATTTGTTTACAGTTTTGACTTGGGAACTATATAAACATTTTATATAATTAAAACACCAAATTAAGTCAAAATCTAATTAAAACCAATTGACCTCACCATGTAACGTTGAAAGTATAACCATAAGGAAAATTATTTTAAGCGACTCTAAAATGATATAGGGGTTTTATTTACATAATTTTAGACTTACAGAAAAGTTAAAAGAATAATACAAACAATTCCAGATACCTTTTACTCAGATTCCCCATATGTTAACATTTTCTAATTTTCTTTATCCTTTTGAATGTCTCACTCTTCACCTATCTCTTTTCTACCTATCTATATATTTCCCCAAAATAAGGACTTAATAGCCACAGTAAAATTATCAAAATCAGGGAATTTATATTGAAAGAATACTATTATGTAATTTCTATCTCTTGATCCAATTTCAATTGTTTTAATAATATCTTTTATAGCAAAATAAAAACAAGATCATGTATTGCATTTTAGCTGTTGAATCTCTTTGGTCTCCTTTAATCCCTTTAATCTGAAACAGTATTTGAAGAAAATGGGCCAGTTACTTTCTAGAATGTCCCTTTGTTTGGGTTTGTCTGATGTTTTTTTATTTATGATTAGATCCAGTTATGTCCTTTGACAATGTTGCTGAGTTCTTCTCAGTAAAGGAAGCACATGCTATCAGTTAGTCCCATTACTAGCAATAGTAACTTTGACAGTAATGTCTGCCAGGTTTCTCCTCTGCGAAATTACTATTTTATCTTTTGTAATTAATAAATATCCTGTGGCGAGCTACTTTGAAATTATATAAATATCCTGTCACTGGAAACTTTCCACCCACCAGTTAGCACCCTTTGATGGTTCTTACCTGAATCAATCATGATGATAATTACCAAATCGTGATTTTTCTAATGCCAGAATTTATTCTATATTTATTAATTAATTTTCTACGTAAAGGAAAGCTTATTCTTTCCCCTCTGATTCATTTACTTATTTTTTTACATCAGCCTAGACTCATGAATTCTTACTTTCTTCAATAGTAAAATAATATTTTAACTAGGCATCCTTTTTAGGTTATATCCTAAGGACAAAACCACAAAGAAATCTTAAGCAGCTTACAGTGATTTTGTTGTTACTGGTAATATAAGCATTGTTATTTTAAAACTTTTATATACACACACACACTAAAGAATAAAGCAAATGAGTAATTAGTTAATGTCATTAGGTACCAACATTGCTTGAGAAAAAGAAGTAAAAATCCTATAATTGAGCAGAAAGAAGCATCAGTATGATTTGGTGATGTGTTTTTCTCCTTATAAAAAATACATATATTTTTAGCTCTGTCCACTGAAAAATCAAAGCTATGATAATCCAGTAGTAATAATGTACCTACTAGGTGGATTATATAACTTATGTAGATTTATACCTTTTCCCACTAAACAGAAAAGGGGCTGCTTGGAGAAATGCCAATTCCAGATCTGGGACAAGAAATGAAAAAGACAAGCCTCGAACATCTTGTGTCTGAAAGCAAGGAAGTTATCAGACTCCTAGAGTCTTACAAAAGAACATAAGAGCTGACTTAAAAGGGCTCCAACTGGCTGAAAATGGGATTTAAGCATCAAGATGAATAATGGTTGATATAGATTAAAACACATTAAATATATAAAAATCTATAAATTGATAGTAATACCAAAAAAAACCTTCATCATTCACCTTTGGAGGTTGCCTAGAAACCAACTTGTTATTCTGGAAATAGTTCATAACAGCTTTATTCATAATATCCAAAAACTAGAAACATCTCTAATGTCAATGAAGAGGAGAGTGGGCAAACTAGTATATTTATACAACAGAATACTTAACTCAGCAATAAAAAGAAATGAACTACTGATCACAACAAAATGGATGAATCTCAGAAACATGCTGAGCAAGAGAAGGCTTACAGAAAAGAATATATGCTATATATATGGCTTTGTGTATATGAAGTTCTAGTACAGGCAAAACAAACTTTCAATGAAAAAATATCAAAATAGTGGCTTGCACTGGGGACATGGCAGCAGAGATTGAATGGGAGAGGGATGAGGGAGATTTCTGGGATGAAGATAATATCTCGATAGGGATTTGGGTTACACAAATATATGAAAGATGTCAAAACTCTGTAATAGTACTCAAGATTTGTGCATTTCACAGTATGTAAATTTTACCTTAAACATAATTTTAAACAAATATTAAACTCTAATAATATGTGTGCGGAAGTGTAGTGAAAAGACAAATTAATGATTGTATAGAGGAATGAATGGATAGATATTTGATAAAGGAAATGGAGCATAATGCTAATTGTAGAATCTATGTGGTGAATATGTCTATTTACTGTACAATTCTTTCATTTTTCTGTGTTTGATAGTTTTCATAACAATAGGGGAGAACCTCAATTTTGAAAATCTCTAATTATAGAGCTAGGCAAGAATGGCTAACTGAAATCACTGAATGAAAAGTTGATGGTGAACTTTCTAATGATGGATCAAGGCAGACAAAACTGAGCAAATTAAGACAAACAGACATTACATTCTTCCTGATGTGATAAAATAGGTACACCACTTATGAAGTATTATAGCAAAAAAAAAATTAAAATTGAATGTGAAACTAATCAAGTTTCTAGATCTAACTATGAATTTACAGGAAATATAGGAAATTGAGGAACATATTAAATGACACTATGTAAGTACATTTAGCCAAGTCCAGATCATAGGGGATTCCACAGGGGAAAGTACCTAGTATCTTAACAAATCAATGGCATGAACATTTTTTAAAAAGATATGAGGGGGATATGTTAATAGAATAAAAGAGACTTAAATGATATAACTATCAAATACGATGTATGGACTTTAAATACCATTTTGAACTAACCAACTATAAAAAGACATTTTTGAGACAGTCAAGGAAATTTAAATATGGATTTATATTAGATGATATTAAAGAATTGCCAATTTTATTGGATGTAATTATATTAGGCTTTTAAGTCATCTGTTAGAAATACTGAATTATTAATAAGTGAGATGATATGGTTTATTTTAAAATACTTGAGCAAAAAATAATAAATGGGGATAGGTGAAGCAAGAATGGCAGAATGGCAGTAATTGGTAAAGCTAGGTGATAGTCTTATGGAAGTTTACTAATCTATTTTCTCCAATTGTAAACATTAAAAACTTTTCAAAAAAGAAACTTCCTTCCTTTACATTTTTTTCTAGCTACATCCCATTTCTTTATTCCTAATACAGTAAAGTTTTGAAAGATATCTGAATTTACTATCTCCATATCATCCTTCTCATTCTCTATCATGGAAAAAGCTGCTATAAATATTCATGTGCAGGTTCTTGTGTGAAGGTACGTTTTTATTTTTCTGAGATAAATGCACAGGATTGTAATTGCTCGGTTGTTCGGTAGTTGCATCTTCAGTTTTTTTAAAAACTGCCAAACTCTTATCCAGAGCTGCTGTACCTTTTTACTAGCAATATATCAATGATCCAGTCTCCACATTCTCAGCAGCATTTCGTCGTGTCATTTTTTTAAATAAATCAATTTATTTAATCTAAACAAACAAAAACCATTCTCATTCTCTCTTGAACTTGGTCCAATGGAGATTTTTTTGTCTCTGTTATACTACCAAAACCCCTCTTATCAAGATCACCAGTGACACCCAAATCGCCAAGTCTAATAGTCAGTTCTCAGTTCTTACCTCAAGTGACATCTCAGTAGCATTTCAGGACACCAGACTCCTCTGATTTTCCTGTTTCCTTTACTAGATTGTTCTCATTTTCCTGACCTCAAATATTGGTGGTGTGAACCAAGTCTCAAACCTTCTACCTAAGCAATTTAATTCACTACTTTGACTGTAAATGCTGTCTGTATGTTGTAGATCCCAAATTTATACCTCTAATCCCAGCCTTCCCTCTTCCATTTTATAAGCTCTCACACTCAATTTATGTAAAACCAAATTCTTGATCCCTCTTACAGACTCCTCCCCTGTATCCCCAATTTCAGTAAATAGCATCTTCATTTTCACTCAGTTGCCAGAACTAAAACCTAGTTGTCATACTTGACTTATCTCTTTCTCTCATTCGCCATATTCAATAGCATTTCCTGTCAGCTTTACCTTCAGAATGTATCCTGAATTTGCCCACTTCTTACCATCTCTGAGCTAGTCCAAATTATAATTTTTCTTGCCCAAACAACTACAGAAGCCTCCTACCTGGTCTCCTTTCTTCCAGTCTTCTGCCCTGGCAATCTGTTCTCCATGCAAGTGCTCCTTTCAGAACCTAAAACTTATCATAATGTTCCCCTGCTCAGAACTTTCCAGTGGTTTCCTATCTCACTCAGCATAAAATCCGGAGTTCTGACCATGGCTTCAAGGCCTATCCTTTTCTAGGCTTGTACCCCACACCAAAATCATGCTAGGGCTATTGCTTTCATCTTCGGGTCCATTATCATCAATCTCTGTTTGAACCAACTTTCCTGATATCAGCCCCAACAAGGTCCCAGAAAGAGAGAGGTGCAGAAGACAACATCCTACAATAAACTCTCATTGTAACCATGAAGCATGTGAATCATAGGGAGCTTTAGTCAAGCGGCTACTCTGGAGTGGGCAGGATATCTTTGCCCTGGACTAGAGGCCAACCAAGTCATCTCCTTTCCCCCTTATCATTTCTCATCTCCCACTCCCACAGAGAGAAAGAGCAGTTCCAGAGAAAAGGTATTCCCAGGGAGGACAGTGAATTCCCTAGGCACAAGGATCAATTGGAGTCATTAAATCTGACTTTTCTTACTAAGGAGTGGAATGCATAAAGAAAAAAAAGAAGATGGTGGGAGGGTGGGTAAAGAAAGGACCATCAGCATCCCCTAAAGACCAAGATACAGTGTAGATAAAGTCAGAGATTTTCAGAAGTATTTTGGCAAATATATATGTCAAATATATTTTCCCTTAAACAAATGTAAACTGTCATTCAAAGGAAGAGAATGTTGCATGAAAAGACAGAAATTATATGTCTTTCTTGAACATCCATGCTTCCTGAGTAATTCTTCTTTTAATTTTTTTAAATTATAGTTGACATACAATATTATATTAGTTCCAGGTGTACAACATAGTGATTAGTATCTTGAGTAATTGTTAACACTGTACCCTAATCTTAGAAGCAAAAAATACCTGAAAAATACTGAATAGAACAAGTAAGTTTTTGGAGAAGTTAGCCAGAGATAATAGGACAAATAATTCAAGCATCCAAAATAATTTAGATGTTTTTAATGTATTTTTATATTGTCATGTTACTGTTTTGTGTGGATTGAATTGTTCATATTCAATTAATCCTTATCTTTGTGGGGTTTTTTGTTTGTCTGTCTGTCTCATTTTCTTTTCAGCCTCACTGTGTTCTACTGGCCTCAAAGGAAAACTCAGCACCCGTTAAGCTTGGAGGCTTTGGAGTAGCTATTCAATTAGGGGAGTCTGGACTTGTAGCTGGAGGTAAGAACACTTTAAAAATATATATATATCATTCAAAACCTGGTCACTTTCAGGCTGGCATAAAACTTTCAAACTAAATATTAGCCTACCTTCAGTGTTTTATACCTATATCCCATTCCGCCCAACCCTACCCCACTCCCCAGAAATGCCATCATATAATTTTGAATTTAATTACTGTAGTCATAACTAGAATTTTAGTCCCCTAAGAATAGACTGTCTTTTTACTCTTTGTATCCCCATCGCTTAACAGAGAAGAGATTAAAGCAATGTTATAAGATGACATTTGAGGCAAAGTGACTTTTAAAGTTGAACTGAGCAAACGAAATCAAATCTAAAATGTGTGGATTAACCACTTTCAGGTTTACATCTATGGCTAATTTTTAATTTCATACTATTTTCCTCTTTCCATTGGTCAGAGTTCTGCTCAAGCCATAATCTGTGTATTTGGAAAGAGCAAGCAGATGTGAATGCAGGCTGATTTTATTATTAGCCAAAGCAAAACATTAGAAAATCCCCATGCCATAAAAACAAAGAAAAAAAGTTAAAATAGAAACTGTCTTCACTAGTGTACAGAAGTGCATGCTAATTACAGATTCAAGTATTTGGATTTTTGTTTATTCCTTTGAATACACTCCAGCTCAGAATGCTGTCCTGATTTTAGTCCTGTTCCTCAGTTTTGCAATTTACTTAGTTATCTGTTCTACAGACTATCAATCTTTTAGTCATTGCTATTTTCTATCTCCAAACATTGCCAGCCTTCACAAAGAGTAAAAAATATGAAAAATGTCAACAGAACCTTTTCAACTTGTTGTCTTTCAAGAATGTTTATATTAAATTCAAATACATGACAAATAATAAATATCAAAGTAATAATGTTACACAGGATATTTCATTTCATTTCATTCACTATTATTAAAACATCAAAGCGGTGTTAACACAGACCATCTTCTGAACAATGAATCATGAGTCATAGTTGTATTCTTTAAATTGTTATTTTACCACATCACCCTCTAAAATTAAAGTGTATTTAAATTTTCTTCTAGTTTTGCATTTTCTTGCAACTAATCATTTCCAATAATATGAGAAACTGCAAGTTGAGTATAGTTTTAAAAACTGATTTTTTTTCTAATTCAAAACTTTTCATCTGTGATTAGAAAACTGACCAAAGGGTCAGGGAATAAAGCATGGTTTAATCATAGAATCATTGAATCTCAGGATTCAAAGGGGCCTTAACTTCTCCAGTCTTAGAACTAATGATTGAATTCCTTCATAAAATTCCCAGCAAAAGGTTGAGCTTTAGTTTAATTCCTCAAATAGCAAAGAACTCACTGTGTTCCAGGACAGTTCATTCTATGTTTGGAAAGCTCCTTAAATATTGAAACGTTCATCCTTGCATTGAATAGAAGTCTAACTTCCTGTAACTTCTGCCAGAATCCTCATTCAGAGAGTTTTGTAGCACTCTGAACAGTTTTAATCCTTCCACATGATAGCCATAGCCATTCAGATGTTGAAGACAGCTGTCATTTTCCTCTGAAGTCTTGTCCAAGTTTAACTTGTCTAGGTTAATTTAAGCATTCCTCATATAAACTGGTTCAGAATCTTTTCACTATGCATGAAGTATGGAGCCAGAACTAAACACAACTACAGGTACGCTCCAGCACACAAGAGCTTGGGGTTATGACTTCTGTTGCTTTGGGTCTTAATTTCTACCAGGCTCCCCAAGTTGCAATTAGATTTTTGGACAACTACATAACACTGCTGGCTCGTATTAATTTTGCAATTGACTACAAATCTTATGGTTTTTTTTAAACAAATGTTGCTGTGAAACTAACATTCAAATCTGGTATTTAAACAGAACATTCCTGTGTTAAGATTATACAATTAAATAATTTCTGATGATTACATTCCCAAGGTTGATGGGATAAAATGAAATTAAACCAATTCATTTTATCTGTTAATACTAACCACATATAATGACTTTGTTTCTTTATTGTACATCTTGATTGAAGGGAAAAACAGATTCATTAGATTTACCTTAGCATTTTTTGCATGTTAACCTATTTTCCAAAAGTCTATGAACCTTTCCCCTTAATTACATATTTTTAAACCTGATTTTGAACCAACAATGTATGAGCTATGCAAAAATTTTTTTCTTAGTATTTCTAGAATTAAAATACTTATTGATGGCCAAAATATTGTCATTTTTAACTTTTCCTTACAGTCTTAAAATAACTACTTCAAGCATTACAATGACTTTAAAAACAATATATGTTTTTAAGGTATTTTTTGAAATTTTTGCTAATATTTATCAGTTAATTTGCTAATATTGGACAGACAGCTATTTTCCTGTCAGTTTGAATCTTTGATCACTCAGTCCTCCAAATAGAAAGAATTCTCTCTATATATTCATATAGTAAAAACCACTTACATATGTTTACACTTCCCTTACTGAAACTCAGCTACTTGGAAAATTCACTTATCCAAAAGATAACTAGAACCTAAACATAATAGCAGCAAGACTTTTCCTGCCTTTAAAACCCACTGATGGTCTCTCAGGTGAGCTAAAGACACTCTCTCTGAGGCTGACATGCTCCCATTTTTCATGTTCCTTTATATCTTGTACCTGCTATTTCCCTTGGTTGGAATGCCTTTTGCTATTTTATCTATCTAGTTAACTCTTACTGTTCTTGAATCCTGAGCCAACAATCATCTCATCTTAAAAGCAGGCTGAACTTCGCCATCTTGAATTAGGTAACCTACTCCTTCTCTTCCATATTACCATAACTGAGTTACATTCTTCCGTGTAGCATTTGATATCAAAAACTTAGCTTTGTCAAGGTCCAGAGGGACTGTGGCTTATCCCTTTGTATGTCCACAGCACCTAATATGGTGTCTAGGACCTAGCAGGTACTTAGAAATTGTTATTAAATGAAAGATGCGGGTTTCTTGTTAGTTTCCAGTTTGATAGCAGATCTTATGCAACAAATTATGAGGCTGGAGTAAACATAGTGAGAGAGAGAAAATGAAAGCCTAACAAAAAGTATGTTGATCAGATACCAAAAATGGGAAAGCACAGCAGCCTTTTAATAGTGAAGAAATCAACCCTTGAATACCTCTGAAGTTCCTGGGAATGTTTCCTGTTCTATAACATAGTTCTTTAATTGATACCCACAATAATAATTCAATCCACAATGAGTCATCAAGAAAAGTTTAAATTGTGTGCAGCATCTTGTATAAAAGAAGTCAGGAAATTGTAGGAAAGTAGCCATCCAAAAGTATTAAAGTAAAAAGGTTTAGGCATACAAAGATCCTATAGTACTGAATGTGTAACTATTTAAACAGAACAATTCCCTCCCTTGGGTTCTAGGTAATAAGGTTTTATTATATCATCAGAAAATAAAACATTTAAATATATGTCTGATGTATGTCATATACATTGACATTTAATATCAGTAATTGGCTTCCTGTTCTTAGAATTTTGTGATCAGTCATGAAAATCAAGTGACCACAAGAAGGAATAGTTAAGAGATCACAGAGAGTCTGGGGAGATTAGTGTATGTTAAAGGTTAACTCCAGTCCTTTTACATTCTGCCAATCTACACAAAATAAAAAAGGTCATTCTTATACTTTCTACCATGGTCTTTCCTTATATCATCTTTGGGCAAATTCTTGAACCAAAAAACATGCATATTCCTCAAGGATAAACACTAATTCTCCATATCAAGGTAGTCTTCAATCCAGATAAATGGAGAGAACCTCCTTAGAATGGCTCAAGTTGGCCATGGTGGCTCCGACTAATTTCAAAGTGAGGCCCTCACTCTGAGTTGCTTGGCCCATTCTTGTATGAGAAGTAGTAGAAGGTAAGTTGAGTTTCAAAGCATAATGCCAACCGTTGGCAGGCACCCCGATCTCTTGTCCTGCTCTTCCCTATTCATGCCACCGTTGTCCATTGGAACATGGTGAATCTCCAACGGTCCCACCCTATCCAGGCTGTTAATGAGGTAGGAGGCTTAGGTCTCAGCGCTTCAGCTTCTTTATGTTACTTGAGGAAGCAAAATGGGGCAGTATAGAAATAAAAGTATTTCCTTTTAACTAGTAGTTTTCACTGATCTACTATACATTTTAAATGAAAATATTTTCACTTTCTGAACTCTGAACTTAATCTCTTATATTATGAGGGAGAGAGGGGAACCATAATGATCCGAAGCAAGGGCACATCCCTAGTACACAAACTACTAAGAGCTGCTTTACCCATCTTCATCCTATCTGAGCTTGACAAGCACTAATAGGACTTTATGATACAATCAATCAATCTCTCTCTCTCTTTCTCTCTTTCTCTCTGGATTAAGAGATCTCCGAGATTTTTTTTAACTCTGAGCCACAGCTCTGAGCTCTAGATGAAGTATTATGAAGTATTCAAAGTAAAAGTGATCTTAGAGTCAGTATGATGAGAGAGAGAAAGGAGAAAAGGAAGAAAGGAGGAGGCTGGGCCTGCATACAGCTAGAAGAGCTGCCAAGTCTGGTAGGCAGTGCCCCCTCCCACAATAGTTCCCTACAGGGTATAAGCCTTTCATTCTACAGTAGAAGAAAGGACTCTCTTTGGGATACTGAATTAAAAATGGTTACTAGTATGCAAATAACTGTTATCAGATTCTTTCTTGAAAGCTAGCTTTGATAGGAAAAAAAGAAAAATCTTTAAAGAAGATGGAAGTCAAAAAGGATTGAATGGGAGGAGTGCTATGACTTTGCTTTATGTCATATACTCACTCTTATTCTCTTCCAATGTTAACATCAGGAGGAAGCTTTAAAATCCTATTATAACAAATATTAATCGTTAATTGCTAGTCAAGTCAACTGATCAAATTCACATTCCAAATTAAATTTCTCATCATTAGGTTTAATTTGAGAATTTCCATTTGGCAGTCAAAAGTAATCTGTTTCTCCACAGAGTTTTTTTTCTCACTCCTGCTCCACCCATCCCTTTCCTGCCCCTGCACAGGGCAGGCCTTCCCAGTTCTTTCCTGAGCAGCTACAGACTCTGCCTGCTGACTTTTACCTGCCTCTGCTCTATATTTTTAGTGATTTTTTAAACATGTGAAAATTAGAAAATTTAGACAACTTCTTCATGAAACAAGAAATTGATAAACACCATGTATCCTGCTGAATTCAATAGAAAGTACCAGTTTTAGAAGACAAATTACCTGTTCTGGGCTCTATTTTCAAGAGGTGATTTGGTAGATAATTTATTGCAAGCTTGATTTTATGGAGGAGGGGAGAGGTGGTAAAAGAATATTTATATTGTTAAACTTTTCATTCAGACTGTTATAGTTCTTTTATTTTGTCCTCAAATGGGGGGAAAAGCCCATTTTATGTTAACATTTTTTCCTTGATGTTTTACATGTAGGACGTGTTGGAACACCTCATTTTATGGCCCCAGAAGTTGTCAAAAGAGAGCCTTATGGAAAACCTGTAGATGTCTGGGGTTGTGGCGTGATTCTTTTTATCCTGCTAAGTGGTTGTTTGCCTTTTTATGGAACCAAGGAAAGATTGTTTGAAGGCATTATTAAAGGGAAATATAAGGTAACATATTATGAATGTTTTACTTTTTCAATTGAGATTAAATTATTCAGAAAAAATGTGCTTTGAAATATCTGTCTTTGGATTGCTTATTGATTATCACATAGTTACCAAGACAGAGAAAAGTTCTTTGCTTACATCATTGGCCTTGGTAGGCAGCATAAGCCCCAAGTAAATTGGAGTTGCTATCAGCTAAACTGTCATCTAGGGGGAAGAGAGGAGACTGGCTTTAAAACAACCATTGACTTGCCCCTCCTTCCCTTCTCCTTCCCCCTGTGCTGCAGCTAAAGTTTTCCTCTGTGCTCAGGCTAGAAAACAGGGACCCTAACACTCTTTGATACAGTGTAAAAACCAGAGACCACACCGATGTGCCCCCTTCCCCTCACATGCAGTCCCAGGCCCTCAGATTCACAAACCATACTACAAATCAATATATTCTTATAATATATTCTTATAAAACTGCTTGTTTAGCTAGGCAAAAGTGCCCTACTGGTTTCAAATAAAATTCTAGTTCAGGGAAAGAATTTGGAATGATCCTTAGAATTTATTGTAAAAGAATTTGACCTTTAATTTTACCCTGAGTAAGGTGTTCATGACATACCTGAGCCCGGATTTAAAAGCATCCATTCGCTGTCTGGTGACCAAACCCATTTATTCAAGCTAAGCTGGAAAATGAACTTCTTTGGCTTTTTTTTGCATAATTTGAGAAAAGTACTTGATTTTTAAAGCTTTTTGCTTAATTTGTAAAGTTAAAATGGAAATTTCATCCAGGTAATTTTAGTAATTCTTCATCTTTATTTTATATTTAATGCCATGGCTTTCTGGTTGAATTTTGCCAAGTGAAATTACAAATACTAACATATGAAAATAAACACAATTAGTAACATATCAGTAAAATAATAATACTAGCAATAATGATAGCTAACTCATACATAGAACTTACTTTGTACCAGGAATAGTTCTAAGCACTTATATTAACTCATTTTATCCTCACAGTGACTTATGACGTAGGTACCATATAATAAAATCTCCCATCTGCCTTTTTGAATTATAAGCATTTACTAATAATGGAATTCTTCCTTTGTGTTTATTCAGTTGCTAACTTCCTTGTTTCCAAGACAATGTGCTTCATTCCAACAGCTTCTGGTATTTCATTTTGTCTATATTTAAAGCATTGAATAGTTATTTTTGTTTCTTTGTAAGAAACTTGAACTGTTCACACATGTCCAAAAATTGAATTAATGTAAAATTCCCTATTCTTAATATTATAGTAAGTCAGATGGATGGTGGCAGCTCTATCATAATTTCTATACTCAGAGGTTTGAAGCTTTGAGGTTAATAACTTATTTATTTACTCTTTTACTTGGCTAACCTCTCCTTTTGCTCATATTCATGGCTCTTACAAAAGCCTCAGGTTTTTAGCAGCTCAGTCTGAAGTATAGATCCATCTCTACCATCAATGATGAGCCTGGTATATCTTTTTAAAATATATATATATACTGTGTTATGATTCTGTCAGCATTTATTTTTACATTTTTTTATTATCGAAAATTTCAAACAAACAAAAACAGTAGAGACAGCATTATAATGAACTTCCAGCTTCAATACTTATCAACATACCCACGATCTTGTTTTATCCATATTCCACATACTACTAAATTATTTTCAAGCAGATCTCCAAAATATTTCACCACCCTGGTGGTTCTTAGCAGAACTGTTAACAAAATCCTTGATCCTTATGGGTGTTTTTTCAAGAAAATTTTGATGACATCTTTTAAATGTAGTACATTTAAATTGTCATAATTTATAGATGACTACTGGTCTGAAGTGATTTTAATTTAACTTTTTATTCTCATTTGCTAGCTTACTTGAGTTTATCATTTGAAGTAGATGTGAGAAAATGCTATTTAACTGGAGTATGTACTAACATTTAATTTCAATTAACTTTTTTATAATGAACAGAAATATATTTTCCAAAGTATATAAAAGATACAGTATCATATTATATCATTGTTATAGGTAGCCAGATGATATCTACATAGCCGAAGTCTGAGTTGCCTGGCTTTTGTATTTAAATAAGTAACTGTTTTTATAGCCTTGTTTTGTTCCTTCTTCTAAACTCAACCTCCCAAATTAATTTAAGCTACTCTTCTCAGCCAAAGGAAGAGAAAACCCTAGTTTGAGTTCCCTCATGAAAAGGACAGGGGAGTAGACTTCTCAACTTTTACTTGCTTCAGAAACCCTACCACTGTCAGGGGATTTTTCATCCCCTTTTCTGAGGACCAATTATTCATACTTTAAAGAGTACATCAACTCTAGAGTGGGGAAGAGGGAACAAGCTGTCTAAACCCCCTCTAATCACTCACCTCCTTGTTTCAAACGGCCATTGATCACAATTTCAGTCAGATGACAATATTTCAGCAGTTTCATGACATTTATTTTAATGGGCTTTGACAAACAGAAGTGACAATTGTGTGGAATTCTGCCTATTAGAAAAAGAAAATGGAACACTTTCTAATTTTAAGAGCTATCCCTAACATGGAGACTTTTTCCACTCCCTATCTACAAGTACAAAGCCTCACATTAGCCAGAATGAAGTCTCTAAATGCTAACCCTTGGCCAAATTGTAATGATTCATATGTACTGTGATGCAAGTTGTGATTTCATTTGGCTTTAAATTGTTGTGGACTTCATTCTTTATCTTCCTCCCTTGGAAGGTGACAGGTTTCTGCCGGTTAAAGCAATGGCATTGCTTAAAACTCCTAGCACGAGGATGCTTACTTAAACTCACCAATCAGTCGACTTCCTGATATTAAATAGGGAATGAGACCCTACTCCACCTCCATCTTTCTGTCCCCACTTGCCTTCCCAACCCAAAGCCCAAAGCATTCCTTTGCATTTCTTTTTTTCTGATTCCTTTTCCCAGGAGCCTTCTAGTTCTTTTTTCTCATCGCCTTTCTCATGAGTCCTGTATCTTCAGAACAACCCATAATTTTTTATGTTTGACTTTAGTCAATTTATCTTGTAGCTTAGTTGTTTCTAAAAGAGGGATAAAAGTAACTAAACTAAAAGCAATATACAAGTGATTTGGTTACTTTTTGTAGTAGAATTTATGATAATAGTATATTTTTCCTAAATACTAAAACTGATATACAGTGACCAAAATATTTTATTAATAACTTTGCATTGCTTCACAATTACTATCAATCCCAAATTTTAAAACAAAAATATTAAAAATATTTCTTTAGAATTTTTTATCTTTAAATTTTCTTTTAAGTCCTTTCTAAGGCAAACTACTCTCTAGTCTCTTTAGCTAAGGTAGAAACAGGAATCGTGAACATTCTACTTTTCAATTATTAAAAATATAGCTTATGTAACAACAAGAATATTTACTGATGCAAACATCTCATATAATGAGCAACACCAAAAAAAATACATTTGTCCTCTTCTTCCTTAGAAAACGAACCTTTAGAATCAGATTTCGGTTCTTTGCTCTAAGAATTTCATTGATATTGAAACAGTATAGGAATATTAAATAACAATGAATGTTAACTTATCCCTGAAAATAACTATGTCATTTTCCTTTCCTCCTCTTCAGATGAATCCAAGGCAGTGGAGCCATATCTCTGAAAGTGCCAAAGACCTAGTGCGTCGCATGCTGATGCTGGATCCAGCTGAAAGGATCACTGTTTATGAAGCGCTGAATCACCCTTGGCTTAAGGTACATGAGCTCATAGGTAGCCTCCTACACTTTGTTTGAACACTTCAGTGATCAGAATGTATTGCTCTCTAAGGAGGCCCTTTCCATATTATCATTTTTCTGGGCATTTTTCATTACAGTTTTCTTCATCCACTTGGCTCTTTCTGCACATCCTCTATAAATATATCTGAGTTGAGGGAATACCATTTGAGTGACATTCTGCTATGAGACAGAGGGTACAAAAGTGGATTGAGACAGAATATGTCAGGGAGGAAGGCCCATTTGTTCTCTACCAACACATGTGCCAAAGTTGTTCAACATGAATAATGGAAATAGTACTGTGTTATAATAAATTATCTTTATTTGGGGTGTGACCATGTGCTTTAAAGCATTTTTATTTCACAGATACAGAAATGGATTTATTGTCTTAGGGAAAAGGCAGATTTTAAAAAATTATTTTTATATCCTGTCTTGCCAGGGAGTATTGTGGAAAATCACAAGTTGGGACTTCAATGAAACAGTACTGTTTCATGGTGACATTATGTAGTTCAATAATTTCAGGAAATTCTCACTTTACAGATGAGAAAACTAAGTCTCTGAGAGGTTAAGAATCTTGCCACAAGTCACAGAAGTTGGCAATGGTGAAACCATGGTTTTAATTCTGCCTATACATGAGATACTGCCCCTTTCACTTACTTAAGGATATCACTCCAGCTGTTTTCTCCTTTCATGCATGATCAGTTTCTTATCACTATTTTCTGCTCCCCTTGACAGCAAAGTCTTATAGAGTTGTCTGTACTCACTTTCTCCAGTTTCTACCATCCCTTCTTCTTAAAACACTCTAATGGATTGCAATCCTACCAACTCCACTGACATTAGTCAAGTCACTAATGCCCTTCACACTACTCAAGTCCAGTGGTCAAATCTCAGGTTTTTTCCCTCTTGGCATCTCAACAACAGTAGACAGCCATCCTCCTGAACCACTGTCTTCTCTTGGCTTCAGGACACCTTACTCCCCCAGTTTCCCTGCTGCCTCCATGCCTGCTCCTTCTCAGATCATGCTGATTCTTCTTCATCTTACCCATCTCTTCACATTGCAGTGCCATAGGCATCTATTCTTACTCCTCTTTTTCTCTACACTCAGGGCCTTGGAGACCTCATCTAGTTTTAATGGCTTTAAATGCTATCTGTACAGCAATGACTCCTGAATTTATACCTTCAAGCCAGGCCTCTTCCTGATATAGTCATTCTTAATCTAATATATAGTTTTGCTCCCTCATACCTCTCTGATTTCACCCTTACTGTCCTCTTCTCTCTCTCTGTTCCCCTCATATTGGCCTCCTTGCTGTTCCTCTGACAGTAGGCACATTCGCGCCTTGGCACTCCTATGTTAGTCGAGCCCTTTCCCTAGAACACACTTCCTCCAGATATCTTCACAGCTTCTTCCCTCACCATCTTCAGGTCTTTGCTTAAATATCAACTTCTTAGTAAGCGCTTTCCTGAGCACCCAATTTAAAATTTGGGAGAAAGAATGACCCCCTTCTACCAGTATTCCCTGTCCCCCTCCCCTGCCTTAGTTTTCTGTATAGAATTTGTCACCATAAGAGAGACATTTTATTTGTTTGTTGTCATATTTATCCCCATAAAATATAAGCTGCATAAGGGTGAGAATTTGAGCCTATTGATTCATTTCTGTCTAGCACCCTAGAAAGTATCAGGTATATAGTAGGTGCTCAATAAATATTAGTTAAGGATTTAATACATGAACAAATGGATGTTCATTATATCATGCTACATCCCAAGAGATTATGCAAAACAATAAAATATATTAAAATAGATTAATAATGTATCTTAGTAATATTGACATGAATAATAATATTACAGAACAATTTTAATATTCCAGTGGATCTTGTTATCCTTAAGAATATTACTTCTCAAATATTACTTCTGAAACCCTCTGATACTCAGTTTTAGGTTGACTTGAAATATCCAGTTCTAGTTATTCTTGATTTCTCCCAGAAAAGAGTAGGTATAGTTCTTAAATACTTTCTTAGTATAGACATACCTTGTTTTATGGCTCTTTGCCTTATTGTACTTCACAGATACTGCATTTTTTTAGAAATTGAAGTTAAGACCCTCCACCAGCAAAAAGATTATGACTTGCTAAAAGCTCAGATGATGGTTAGCATTTTTTTAGCAATGAAGTATTTTTAATTAGGGTATACACAGTGGGTTTTTTTTACACATAATGCTGTTATTGCACACGTAATAGACTACTACTACAGTATAGTATAAACATAACTTTTATATCCACCAAGAAGCCAAAAAATTAACATGACTTGCTTTATTCTGGTGGTCTGAAACCAAACCCACAATATCTCTGAGGTATACCTGTATTTCCTTCTCCCAGAAACGAACAGTATAAGGGACATTCCTATTTCTCCTTTGCCTTTCTCATTTCTCCATAATGGGGATCTTATGTCCATTAAAAGCTAGTTTAAATGCCAAATAATAACGGCAGTCGTATTAGTTATTGTTAAGATCATTTAGAAAATTCGGCTTTCATTATCATGCTTATCTTGGCTAATAACATATTTATTTTTGGAAATCCTTGTCCCTGTGATGATTATAGTTCTCATTCTCAGTATTCTGAGATTAATACGTAATATAGATTTCTGGCACCAGAATAACTGAAATGAAAAAGGTACAGAAGGCTATTTGAGCTCAGTGTCATGCGCCATGTTTGAACTATAATTTACCTTCATTGCTGATGCGTCATCTGAAGATGGAAGAATTCAATGAGAATGTTATATAGCTGATGAGAACAGACTAGCTACATTTAAATACTTGTCCATATATATTTGTAAATCATTGTTCTGGATGTGGTGGTATTAATTTAGTAATGGTTAAAATTTAAGCTCTCGTTTAAGTATGAAAAACTCCTGCAAAGTGAAGAAATATGATGAAAATCCTTATGACGAAAATTCTTGTTGTGAAGAGTACCCAAAGTCATAATACCATTCCTTTGTGTCCAAGAAAAAAAAACCTACAAAAAAAACAAAAACGATTTCTTTGGTGAAAAAAAAAATGATGTCTTATGATTGTTATATCATACCTGTGTTAATGTCCTTATCTGTTTAAATTAGTGATGCTCATTGTGAATATTCATTCCAAGAAAAGTAAGACCAACTAAAATTTTACTTTCCTCATAGATAATTGAGCTCTTTTTATACCTTTCTTGCCTTAATATGTAGACCCTAAAGTATATTACTGTACTAAAACACAAAAAGGGTATTTCTGTCAAGCTAATCAGTTTGAATTTTGGAAAAATTAATCAACAAACCAATTAAATGTGTATTTAGCAACTACTGCATACAGGGACAATGAATCAAGTACTTCATTAAAGTGCAAGGCACATGCTTTAAAAATTTTTCTAAAGTTATATGACATTACTGTTGCATTCAGGTAGGACTAGTTAGTCCAGAAAAATTTGTTTTTATTATTTTGTCTCATTTAGATTGCCTTAGGGTTCTGTTATTGTTTACTTACTTTCTGGTAAGAGATACCTTAATAAACTTCTTTTTTTTTAATCTCACGATTTTATCTGCTTAGAAAATATCAGAAATCATAACTTAGGCATAATTTTATAAACAAACATTTTTTTACTGTGTCCTTATCTCTCTCTCCACTTAATTTTAGTGAATGGTGAGCAGAAAAGGTGTTTGATGGAAATAGAGTTCACAGTCTGCTATGTACTAAACTCCCAATCTATGAGAGAAAGGCATAGTCAAGCTGTGAAATGGATTTTCAAATGATACTAATGTAACAAAAACACAGAAAGATAACCTCAAAGAGTCATACATGAGAAGCACCACACAAAAATACAGAGGTACTGGCTCAGGAAGACTAATGAGGAATATGAGAGATCACTGTAGACTGGAGCTGCAGGGAAGGCTGCACGTGTTACTGGGACTGAAGGGCGGGGGCCTACACTCCACATAGGAAGTACAGGAGAGCACAGGCAAAGCATTATAAAATGTCCAGGGCATATGGTGGTGGGGGCAGAAAGTAAACTAGTATAATACGGTAGTCCCCAGATATTTAGAGGGATACGTTCCAAGACCCCCAGTGGATGCCTGAAACAGTGGAAAGTACCAAATCCTAGAATATACTATGTTTTTACCTATACATACATACCTATACTAAAGTTTAATTTGTAAATTAAGCACAGTAAGAGATTAAAAACGATAACTAGTTATAAAATAGAACAATTTATCTGATAACCAAGAAATACCCAGCTGCTAATTGACTAATTAGCAGGGAGCCGTATACAGGTGTGGATGCCCTGAACAAAGGGATGATTCACATCCGGATGGAACAGAGTGAGACAGTGTGAGATTTCATCACACTACTCAGAACGGCGTACGATTTAAAATGTATAAATTGTTTATCTCTGAAATTTTTCATTTAATATTTTCAGACTATGGTTGACCATGGATAACAGAAACCATGGAAAGTGGAACTGTGGATAAGGGGGACTACTGTACAAACATCAGTTCTTTGAAGGATTGTAGCAGTAGTAGACTGGAAATTTTGGTTTGAGGGAAGAATATATGCATCCTAGAATGCCAAATTAAGTACTTTGGATATCAGAATGTAGAGAGTAAAAAGTTACTGCAAGCTTTCGAACAATGATAGAGTGCAAGCAGCATGCTCATTTAATTCCTTTGGACACTGTGTGCAGATGGGTTGCCTGGGCAAGCCGTAGAGTCAAAGAAATCCTATAGAAGCTGTGGCTGTCCAGTCAGGTGACAGACAGGGGCCTGTCCAGGGAGTAAAAGTGGGAGTGGAAAAGAAATACCCAAACCAAGAGTTTTTAAGGAAGGAAAAACTCCCTCGATGGGGCTCAGTGAGTGATTCAAGGTATTTAGAATTAGGAAACCCATAGGAAGGTTAAACATGTTGAGTGGAAGATATGTGTTTTAAACTTTGTATTTTGAAATAATTTTAGACTCACATAGAAGTGACAAAACTACCGCAGAGTTCCTATGTACTCTTCACCACTCTTCCCCCAGTGATAACATATAACTATAATAATTATCAAAACCAAGAAGTCAACATTGGAGCAATACTATTAACCACGGGCCTTATTTGAATTTTGTCAGTTTTCACATGTATTTTGTGTGTGTATATAGTTCAGTGAAATTTTATCACATGTATAGAATTGAATAACCACCACTATAATCCAGATACAGAACTGTTCTCTCATCCATCATGCTACTCCTTAATAATAATATCTTCCTCCCAACCCTAACCCCTACTAACTACCAATCCATTGTTCATCACTAAATTTTTTGTCCTTTTGAGAGTGTAATATAAATGGAATTATACAGCATATAACTTTAGTAAAAACACTTCTGTGCATTTCTCCTTTACTCTCACACTATTACCATACTCACAACACTTCTGACACCAAATGTGTGGGTTTTTTCACACACCAAGCAATTCTTTAGACACCAGCAAGATATCCTACACTTCAGTTCAATTCTGACACTACCTGGAGTTAATGCAGACTCCACAGATTAAGGGCTTAATCCCATGAGACTACCCCTTACTTCAGATGCCATTGGCAAATAGTAGGTCCCCAGGTTACTCGCTACTTTTATCTTACTCGCTACTTTTATGAATTGGAGATTTCCATGACCCTCCTTTCCTTGGATTTGATTATTTGCTAGAACAACTCACAGAACTAAGTGAAACACTTTATATTAATTAAAGATCACTAAACATAACATAACTAAAGTTTATAATCCATAATCATAGCAGCAAACCATTAAAAGATTCCATTGCTCATTCTGAAATAGTAATTTTATCCTTCTCTCTGTTAGTTAATTTTTTGATAAATTCTCATATCTTCTGTATGGGTGAACCTGTTTTGGCTCAGTGCATGGAAATGAGGTTAAGTCCTAAAATAATGAAATCATTTCCAAGATGTTTAGCATATAGAATCCAGCAGAGATGAAACTTGTAGTCATTTTGACATTGTGTTGTATGTGAACTCAAGAAAAATATAATTTTGCTCTCTGGTGGACCTCTTGTTACTTTTAATCATGAATATAGAAAATAAATGTTGAAGTGTTTGTGTTCGTTTCTCAGGGATTTTCACTGATAATGTGAAATTTTGACAAGGCTAACTGTAAATTCTACATTTACCTTCAAAAATAAATTTGTAAGTACATGATATGAAAACAACGATTTTAGAAGTGTCTCACATCTGAACAAGAATTTTAGTTACAAAATAATAAGAGTATCACCTTGAACTTAATTTACAAACAGTATAGAATACAGATTGAGGAATGTAAGAGGCCCACTTTACTCTACTAATTAATCTTCATCTGGTATAATACATTGTGTTTTTTTCAGCTATGTAGTAGGATAAAAATGATGTGTGTCTCACAGGATTGCTATGAGGAATAAGTAATATAAGCACATAAAGCATTGCAACAGTGCCTGGCACATAATGAGCCCTCAGTAAATACTAGCTGTGATGATGACAATTATGTCCAGTTTGAACCATAACTTTCGAGATAACAAATGTGTAGCATTATTCTACTATCTTGTATAGTTGTTTTAAAGAATAAATGGACTAATGCCTGTGAAAATCCTAAATTCAGTGCCTGGTGCAAAGTTAAGTACTACCTTAATACATAATACCTTCTAAACGTTTATGACCCCTCAAAAAGTTTTTCCCAGCACAAACTTCTCTCCTGAACTTCAGGCTTATATGTCCAAGTACCTACTTGAATCTCCTCTTGAACTTTATGTATCTCAAGTATAACATTTCTAAAACTAAAGTCCTGATCTTTTCCCCATCTTACCATCTTCCCCCTAAAAACCTATTCTGTCTACAGTCTTCCCCGTCTTAACTGGTGTCAGACTTCCAGTTTTTCACACTGAAAACCTTGGTGTTGCCCTTGACTCCTCTCTTTCTCTCGCACCCTCAATCCAGTCTGTCAGGGAATCCTGTTCTCTCTACCTTCCGAATATATTCAGTCACAGGAACTTCTGTTCTTGGAAAGACACTGTAAGAGAATGAAAAGACAAGCCACAAACTGGGGGTTAAATATTTGCAAATTATATACCTGACAAAAGACTTATGTCTAGAATATATAAAGAATTCTTAAAACTAAGAAAACATACAACCCAATTCAAAAAAGGGAAAAGATTTCCACAGACAGTTCAACAAAGAAGATAATTGGATGGCAATTAAGCTCACACACAGTTGCTCAACTCCCTTAGTCATTAGGGAAATACAGGTTAATGCCACAGTGAGACATCTATACACACATGTATCCAAATGGCTAAAATCAAAAAGACTAATCACACCAAGTATTGGTGAGGATGTAGAAATAACTGGAACTGATACACTGATATGGAGATATAAAATGGTACAACCACATTAGAAAACAGTTTAGTGGTTTCTTAAAGAGTTAAATATATTCTTATAATATGACCCAGCCATTCTGCTCCTAAATATATACCTAAGAAAAATGAAATATATGTCCATACAAAGATTTGCATATTAATGTTCATGGCAGCTTTATCTGTAATAACCAAAAATTGGAACCAACTCATGGCTCATCAACAGATGAATGGATAAACAAATTATGGTATATCCTTACAACAGAATACCACTCAGCAATAAAAAAGAATGAATTATTGATACACACAACAACATGGATGAGGTTCAAAATCTTTATACTGAGTGAAAGAAGCTGAATAATAATGAATACATACTGTATGATTCCATTTATATAAAAATTCTGGAAAATGCAAACTCATCTATAGTGATAGCAAGTAGATCAGTGGTTACCTGGGAACAGGGAACAGAATGACAAAGGGACATGAGGAAACTTTTGAGAGTGATGAATATATTCATTATCTTAATTGTGATGATTGTTTTATGGTTGTATACATATGTCAAAACTTATCAAATTATACATTTTAAACATGCAGAGTTTTTCATAGGCTAAATATATCTCAGTAAAACTTTTTGGGGAAAACAAAGTATATTCAGAGTCTATCTCCTTTTTACCCTTTTTATTGTTTCCATCTTATTTCATCCACCGTCATCTCTCCCCTTGATTACTGCAATAGCATCCTAACTGGTCTCCCTGCTTTTTTCTTTATAAAGTTCTCACCCCCTTCCAATCTTCATAACAGAACAACCAAAGGTTTCCTTAAAAGTTGTCAGGTCATGTCACTGCAGATTGAAACCCTCCAGAATAAAAGCCAAAGGACTTTTATGGCCTATGCAGCCTTGTCACCTTTGATCTGACCTACGATTTACTCCACACACACAGGTCTCATTGCTAATTTTCTAAAATTACAGGCACACCCCCTCCTTTGGGCCTTTACATTAGTTGGTCTCTCTGCCTAGACCACTCCCTCACCTCTTTTGGAAGTTTCTTCAAGTGAGTCTGCTTTGACCACCCTATTTTAAGTTGCAATGTACGAGTCCCTCTTACTTTGCTTTACTATTTGCATCATTCCATAGCACTTTTAACATGCTCTATGATTTACCTTTTTTGGATTCTTGTCTTCTCTCGCTGGAATGTGAGCTACATGAGGACCTGAATCTTTGTCAGCTTACTTATGTATCCCAAGTACATAGAACAATGTCTGGCACATAGTAGGCTCTCAGGAAATAGTTCTGAAATGCATACTTATAGCATATAAATATTTTAAGATACATTGACAAATTCAAGTAGAACCAAAGAGGGGATAAGAAGAAGAGCTTCGAAATATCGAAATACATGTGAGGAATAGTTATGCAACTGGAGACATTATCACAAAGAATAGATTCAGTGGAAGCAAGAGCCCTCTCTTAACTGCTGAAGAGTTATTATATGGAAGAGGTAATATGTTTATTCTGAGATGCCCCTGAAGACAGAGCTAGGCCAAACAAGCCAAATATGGACCCAGGCTAAGTAAGAATTTTTTCACTTTCTCAAAATTATAATAGGTTGCCATAAAATAGTCATCTCCTACTGGACAATGTCAAACGGAATGATCATCTATCAGGGATTGAAGGAGATCTCACATAGAGAAATGGTTGAATTAGAACACCTTGAAGTTTGTTCTATCTCAAAGATACTGTGATTTTTTTTAAATCCAGTATTCCAGACAACTCAGAACACTGAATGAGTTGTGGAGTTAATTTTTCAAATGCTCATTTTACCTGACAAGATCATGTCAAAGGTAACGTCATACCTTCATCATATTATGATTACTTATTTTAGCCATATATCTGAAAAGGACATGACCCATTATTTCAGCCCTTTATTACTGCTGAAAAAAAAATATTATTTCACTATTAGTTTGACCTTTATATGCCTCATTTGAGAATGATTACTGGTATCATGGAATCAAATCTCCAGTCTCCTAGAATTCAGTCTAAGTTTCACATTTAAGAATTTGGACTTTGTTGTTTTAGGTTAAGCTTCTTCACTTTTGAAAGTTATAAGTTTCATTTTCTTTCTTCTTTTATAGGAGAGGGATCGTTATGCCTACAAGATTCATCTTCCAGAAACAGTAGAGCAACTGAGGAAATTCAATGCAAGGAGGAAATTAAAGGTAAATTAAAGAAATCATCAAAAAGCCAGTTACATTGATGATGATGTTTTTATTCTGTTTCGGGGCCCATAAATATATTCTAGTGTTGGCCATTATTTTTCATACAGCTAAATTCTCACTTCCAAAAATTACCACCTTTTAATAAGATTTTGATTTTTTAAATCATGTAAGGTAATATCTAAGTGTGAATCTAAATAATAAGTTATAATAAATGGAAGGTTAATCATATTTTAGACTCATTATTTTTAAAATTCATTAAAATTACTTTAAAAAATAATTTACTCTTCACTTTCTTAAACAAATATTTTGACAAAAATGTCAGCTTTGGTCACTGGAAAGAACACCAAACTAGAATTGAAACTAGGATTGAACCATCACAAAGCAACAAAAATCCCCACCACCTTGGTCTACTGGAAGATATTTTCAAATTACTTTTCTCACCTTTTCTTTATTCTTCTTAAGTACCTTTCTCCTTTGACTACCCTTCTTATCCTCTACCCCACAAAAAAAATGATAATTACCTTATATGGCAAGCCCATTTGACATCAAGTTTTTTTTAAAGACCTAACATCAAATAATGGAGTCTTTTTAGCATTAGGCAAATATTTTATGGGATAGCATTTTTCCCTCCTCCCAGTAAAGGAAACTCTATTATATTATGGTCTTAAAATTAACTTATGTCTGGCTTGCTGTTCATTACTATAAAAACATTTAACTCTGTCTTCTAAGTCAAGGGTCTCAACCCCCAGGCCATGGACTAATACTGGTTCTTGGCCTGTTAGGAACTGGGCCACACAGCAGGAGGTGGGCGGTGGGCAAGCAAGCGATGCTTCATCTGTATTTGCAGCTGCTCCCCCAGTGCTAGCATCACTGCCTCAGCTCCACCTCAGATCATCAGGCATGGGATTCTTATAGGAGCACCCATCCCTGGTGCCAAAAAGGTTGGGGACCACAGTGGTTGGTTGGATAGTAGTCCTTCTTAGCCACATGACTCCTGCCAACTGTAAAACTTTTTTGTAAGTATTTGCAGATATGTCACAAGTTGCAATAATAGTATTCATTATTAGTCAAACCTTGAAATATGTGAATGATTGTCTACAATTCTATATTTATAACAACATTTATATGAAGTTTGGGGAAACTATGTAAGCCACAATATTATCCTATAGAGCCAAACTGTCCAACAAGATAGCCACAGCCTACATGTAGCAATTTAAATTTAAATTAATTAAAATTCCATAAAATTAAAGGTCAGTTCTTCAGTCACACTAGCAAATTCAAGTGCTCAATAACCAACCATATGTGGCTAGTGGCTACTCTATTGGACATTGCAGATAGAGGACTTTCATCATTGCAAAAAGTTCTCTTGGACAGTGCTGCTACAGAGCAAGGGAAATTTTAACATCATTGTTGGTGATGGTTATTCCAAGTTAAGACTTTCTCCCAGTTGTTTTTACAGCAAGGGTTCAAACTGGCTCTTCCCTCTTTGCTTTAAAAGCCGTTGGCAAAAATAATTATTAAGATGATGTCCAAAGAAGTTTCCCAAGACTTTTATTTCTTTTCTCTTAGATATACACCTGAACCAGTGCAGACTACAAAAGAAAAAAAATCTTATTATCCAAAATGAATTTTGGTCAGCCGTTTTTAAGTTAGTTCCCCCACCGCCACCACCACCACCAAAGAAACCATGAAATTCTTTCTCAGTTCTTCCCTAAAGTCTTCTTAACTCTAATACTGCTTTGGACTATGTGACATTACTCTGTCTGGGGTTGAACCTTTCATTGCCCAAATACAGGCTTTTTACCATAGGGCTTAGGTTTGCCCCATCACAAGAATCACATGCTGTATTTCTCCCAGTGCCACAAAATCAGATTTGGGCCTAAAATAGCCAAAATGGTGACTAAGATTCTCTTGGACAGGACCAAGCTGTCACAGCAGAAAGAGGTCATGTGAATTTACCACATCCCTTTGCAGGGATATTTAAAGTTTCGAAGCCTACCAAACAACCTAGAATTAGGAACATCAGCAGGGTTATTGAGTTTTTAGCTTCTGCTGCAGCTGTATTCTTTTGAGTGATTCAGTCACTCTTGATAAAGCATGTTACACCTACCTTCCTCAAGGAACTAATTCTCATTCTGCTTTTTCTGTAAGCTGCTAGAACAGAGATTGCAACTTCCCTGGTTTCCAGAGCCCACCATACAACTTATTTTCACAAATGAACAGCTAGGTACCGCCAGCACTCTAACCCAGACACTACTTTTAAGCTTCACGAACAGTGGGCAGCAACTGAATTACTGATGCCCTTAGAAGTGAGTAAAAGGGAAGTTCACAGAAAACATAGAAAATTGCTTTTGTTACTTAGAGGTTGGAAATTTTTATTGTTGGTGGCAAGAAGAAAGAGGAATACAGACAGCATTATGGGAAAAAGTAGGCTCTGGAGCTACATTGCCTTTGGTGAATCCTGGCTCTGACACAAGCTGTGAAACCTTGAACAAGTTTAAATTCTCTGTGCCTCAACTTCCTTATCTATAAAATGGAGATGATAATAGCTAACTTACAGGGTTATAAGGTTTTAATGAATTGATATATTATAGCAATCAGAACAGTACCTGGAAGTCATAAGTGCTCCATAGATATTATTTGCTTTTAACATTATTATTGTTGTTACTGTTTTATTATGATTTTAATGTTAATATCTTTGATTCGGTAATTTATTTATAAATAACTGTAATTCCTTAATGGACACGCTATACCATTTTAGCTTTTTTCCAGTCATTGCCATTAGCATTTTGAGGTTTTTAAAGGCTTTTCAAAAATGTATAGAACGTGAAAATTTTCACTAGATAATCTCTACTTTTCTATTTCTTCCTAAGTAATTATACTTAGACTTTTCCGACCATTTCTATCTTTTTCCTTCACAGTATCTAGAAAGAGAGGATCTTATACTTGTGATGTATTATATATTCACTTCTCTTTCATTACTTTCCTCTAGTCTCATATTCATTATGTGACAGACATTCTTTAGAACAGTGGCTCTCCAAGTGTGATCTCCCAGACCAATAGCATCACTGTCACCTGAGAACTTAATAAAAATATAAATACTCTGGCTCTAGTACAATCAGGCAAGAAAACAAAATAAAAAGCATTTAGATTGGAAAGAAAGTAAATTTTTCTTTGTTTACAGATGATATGATCCTGTATATAAAAAATCCGAAGGAATCTTTTAAAATCTATTTGAAATAACAAATTTAGCAAGGTGGCAGGATACAAGATCAGTATATAAAATTGAATTGTATTTCTATATATGAGCAATGAACAATCTTAAAATTTAAGAAACAATTGCATTCATACTACCATTAAAAATAATTAAATACTTATGAATAAATTTAACTAAAATAAGTGTAAGACTTGTAAACCTAAATGCTGAGAGAAATTAAAGTTCTAAATAGAGAGAAATTTAATGTGTGTGTATTGGAAGACTCAATATTGTTAAGATTGCAGTTCATCCCAAATTGATCTACAGATTCAACACAATCCCTATCAAAGTTTGAGCAGAAATTGACAAACTGACCTAAAATGTATGTGGAAATGCAAGGACCTAGAATAACCAAAATAATCTGTAAAAGAAAAAGAACAAAGTCGAAGGACTCATACTTTTCAATTTCAGTACTTACTATAAAGCTACAGTTATCAGGACACTGTGGTACTGGTCTGGTATAAGGATAGGTATGTAGATTATAAAACAGAATTAAGAGTTCAGGTATAAACCCTTATATTTATGCTCAGTAGATTTTCAACAAAAGTGCCAAGGCAATTCAAGGGGGAAGGAATACTCTTTTCAACAAATGGTGCTGGGACAATAAAACACATATAAGGCCAAATATTGTATAATTCCACTTATTTGTAATATCTACAATAGGTATTTATGTCTGTAAATCCATATAGAAAGAAAGCAAATTGGTGATGCCCTGATACTAGTGACTGCTTAATGGGTATAGGGAATTTCGTGACAGGGGAGGCGGGCAGTAGAGTGAAGATGTTTTGGAACTAGACAGAAGTAGTGGCTGCACAGCATTGTGAATCTACTAACTATCACTGAATTGTACACTTTTAAATAGTTACTTATGCGAACTTCATATAACCCACTTTTTTACACCAGATGATAGAATATTCTTCTTAAATACTGACTTTCACTTTGGCACACTTGAAGATATGACACATTTCCATAATAACAATTGTGTACTGTACCATTCTATTCATCCAAGAGACCACCCTTCTCTCCCTCAGCCCCAGGCATGCAGGAGGTTGGAAGGTTGTATATTTATTGAAAAGCCTCATGGGTGATTCTGATATGTCCATCTTATTGAGAGTTACTACTCTAAAGCACAAACTTGCAATAATTCTAGAAAAATCCATCATATGTACTTATCATAATTTAATTAACCAGCTGTAAACATGAAGGTTGCTTCCAGTTTTCCATGGCCAGGAATACTATTGCATTGGCTATTTTCATTAATAAATTTTTGTACAGCTCTGATTATATCCTTAGGGTAAGTTCTCTGCTACTGGAATTGTTAGCATCAAAGTGTATACATGTATGTAAGATTTTTGATCTCAATAAATAATTTGCCCTCAAAAAGGCTGATACCCAAACAGGTATTATTAGTAGTGATTTTATTGTTTTTGCGGTTAAAACATTTTTCTATTTCTGATAGTTTTGTGAAAATATTCTATGCCAGAGTATAAAACATTGCTTATGTTACTTTGCTGAAATTTCAAGACAGTTACTCATTATTGGTTATAATAGTACCGATACTAAACAGTAAGAAATTTTTTTTCCATATTTGTACTTTCATTTTGGCACTTAACCTCTTCAACAGACTATAGAAGATTACAAAACCCTAATGAGAAAATTATTTGGATCACTAGAAAGCATTAACATTATTTTCAGACTATGTTTCAAACTGTAGATAAAAAATGTTTATGGAACTTTGCATGTGACTTGAATTATTATCATATACTTCTTTTTATTCTCCTTTATTTCATTATTTTATTTTTACATCTGAGAATGATGATGGAAAATTTCTCCATTTTGGTTACCAGTTTATACTGAGCTCTAGAATCTTAATATTTCAGTTTTAAAAATCCTCTAGAAACACTATTTCCTTTAATAAACTACACAGGCCTGAGCATAGTCTGAGTATAGGCTGAGGTGTTGAAGATCACTTTTTCAACTTGAATGTTAGGATGCCTGAGACAGACTGTGCGATCTAGGCTGTCTAGAAAATCTGTGCTCTGTGTGTCTCTTGAGGCAGCACACCTGTACTCTAACCCTGGCTGTCATCTACTTGAAGGAGTTGAGCAAGAGGGGTGGATGGAAAGTGGGAAGAGGGCTTTGGGGATGTCTGTGAGTGTCTGAACATGTCTACCTAGGGAAGAGGCTCAGGAATACAAATCTGTTCTAAAAATCACCCCCTTTTCTTCACGAATTATTTCTACATCCAGAAAGCAAATTTCCCTACAGTGAAGCATGTTGAAGACATTCTATATAAATAGAAGCAAGATTCTGTATTTGGGTAAATGTATTGCAATCAGTTCAAGACAGGGTGAGTTGAACCCATGTGGTTCAATTTAGAGGATAAAATTATTTGTTCCTTATACATACAGAAAGCGAGGAATATTCCTGATAACGTTCTACAGTTTTTCTTTATTGATTTTGCAGATTGCAAAAGCATAGCCCGCATGCTTCCCTGACTTATTGATTGGTCTCTTGGATTCCTGAACTTTACAGAACTAGAAAAAGTTTGTTTAGGAATGCTGTTTTCCAGTATTTTATACGGCTGAACTATCCAATGCAGTACTTAACCACTAACCATATATAGCTATTTAAATTTTTATTTTAATTTATTAATATTAAATAAAATTTTGAATTTGATTTCTCAGTTGCAGTAGCCATGTTTCAAGTGCTCAATACCACATGTGGTTGATGGCTGCTGTACTGGACAGCACAAGTATAAACATTTCTATCATTGCAGAAAGTTCTATTGTACAGCACTGCTATTTGAAGTCTTGGCACCTCCAAGAGTGATGTTTACACCTATGCAGCACCTTTCGAGAAGTCAGCCAGGAATCTCTAACAGCTACCTTTTGGCATTCTTCCCCTTTCTGTTAATTCAACAAGAGCCAACTTAAGGATTTCTCAAGGACCTTTGAGCCTAATGAAAGCCAGCATTCTAGTGAGGGTATGTGTAGATTAGCATAGCAGGTGTGGGCTCCAGCTACTCAGAGCAATAAATCTAGTACATAAAAGGCACCTTTGATTCTAAAAACAGAAAAAAAAATATTATTCTGGTATGAGCAGTTTCATAAATAATAATAATAAATAAATAAATAACAAGTAATTAAATAATAAATAATGATTAAAGTGATTTTGATCCTCCTGTATTTTAAAAAGCAAGTCTATTAATTTTATAATTCTGAAGTGGAGAATTTATTACTTCCTAAGTTAAGCAATGTTGCTTTTAAAAGTTATGTACATCAAAAGACCGTCTTTATAAACTACTTTTTCACAGGCCATCAGGATTCCTAAGATATCTATGCCATACAATTGCTCTTAAATATAGCCATATCTACTACTCTTTAAGTCTCATTTTTAATTTTATTAAAAGAAGATAGCACAGACTCCTTTATTCATATATCATAACTTTATGTGATGAAATTCCAGGTTTTAGACCTATGTTTAAGTTATGTTTGAGTATCATATCTGTTTAGGCTATGATGACGATACCGAATGATAACTTTGGCTGTGATTATATGGAGAGAGAATGAAAGCTCTGATTTAATCACTTGTCTGATCATCTTGATTTTGTCTCATTATCTAGGACCTATTTCTCTTTTTGTAGGTTAATAATAACAATAAATACTACTTATTTAAACACATACATACAGGTACTATGGTCACAGTTCTCCACTGTCCAGGCTGTCGTTGTCTCTTTGCAATGTGACTTTGTAGTTCTTCCCGTTAAAAGAGAGAATCTGTTTTCCCAATCCTTGAATCTTGGTTGTCCTTGTGACTTGCTTGGCCCAATAGAATGTAGCAGAGGCAAAATTATGCTAGTTCTGAGTTTTGGTTTCAGGAGGACTGAGGGCGTTTATTTGTTCCCTCTCTTGAACCTCTGCCATACCATGAGAAAATTTCGTTGGAAATGCATTGGCCCAATACCCTCATCGCCCTAGCTGGTAGCTAGCCAACTACCAGGCAAAGACCAAAAAAAAAGCCTCGCTGAAGCCAGCAAAGCCCATAGGACCTAATTATTAAATATAATCAACCCAAATCCTTTAACATTTCTACCTTGAAATGATTTTCTAGCCTTTTTGTTTATCTCTGTTCAGCCTCATCCTCTCCAAGTTTAAGGCTTTGAATTTAGTGTTCTGTGTCCTAATAAGATGACCCTCCCTCAAATTCTGTGTCATATTCATATTTACATGTCCCTGTGGTGGACTCCCTGCCTCCCCCCAGTATATTATACTATGGCTATGTGTTACCTTGCCAATTGCATATGAAGCCAGTTATCCTACATGTTATATTTGTGTATTTTGTATTTAGACTTGTTAAAATGTACCTCCCTATCAAACTTCAAGATGTTTGTTTCTGAGCTAAGTTAGGGGACACCAAAAAAGGAGCACATATTGGTTTTTTGCTTGGCATTGTCTTCAAGTCAGCTATACATGTATTCAACTCTTATGTTTCTTACTTAATAAGTTTGTTTTGCCTCCTTAAGTCTGTTTACTAGTTTAACTTAGCAGAAGTCTGAGCTAACCATGTTCTTTTTTTAACTTCCTTAAATGAGACACAGAATCATCTAGCTGGGAGCATTCCATTTTGATGTTTGACATGTGAACTATAATTATGATTAAGTTAAGAATTGATTACTTTTTGATTTCTTTGAATTTAGAATCTGCCTTCTTTTTTCTAGATTAATTTGCTTGAAAATTGCATCTTTAATATTAGTTATCTTAACAGCTTGTGAATAGTCTTAATTCAAAATTGGTATGTTTTACTTTCAAAGCATACTAAAGTGTACTTACTAAATTAGATAGAAAACTTCTTTACCAAGAATTTAACAAAATAGGAAGTTTGAAGAACTACTTATATAAGATCTGAGCTCCTTAATAGCAATAGTATAGTACAGGGATTAGCAAACTACCACCTGGAAACCAAATCTAGCCCACCACCTATTTTTATATGGAAAGTCTTATTGGAACGCAGCATGAACATTCATGTATGTATTGTCTATGGCTGCTTTCACATTACAATGACAGAGTTGAGTAGTTGCCTTCAGGCCTAAAATATTTATTGTCTGACCCTTTACAGAAAATGATTGTTGACCCCTAGTGTAGTAAAAACTCTTGAACTTGGAGGAGTAGCCAGAGAATCTCAATTCTGCCTACCCTTGATTCTGTCTCAAAGTTGGCAGCAATCTTAATAGGTTGCTAAGCCTCTCTGAACCTCAATTTCCTCATCTACAGAATGAGTCTCTTAGAATGAATCATCTCTAAGGTTGACTCTCACACTCTAATAAAATTCTGTAAATCCATAAAGTGTTTCAGAACCATTTTGCTGTTTTACATAATAATTTTGTGTGGAAAATTCTAACAGCATGCAGTCACTGAGTTTAGAGAACTAAATAAACAAAACCGCTAGCTATAAAACAGATAAATTAGGAACTCTACTATTGTTTCAAAAGAATTTACCTCTCAGGGCTCTTTTAAATAGTGCTTTCCTGGTAGTGTAAGTATTTCTAGATCTTTGGCTATAGTAGTGGCTAGAATATGCCTTGAAACATAAAACTAACACATACCATAGGGGGGGGGTGGGAGAGGTTGAAGAGGGTAAAAGGAGTCAAATACATGGTGACAGAAGACTAAACTTTGGGTGATGAGCACACAATACAATATACAGACAATGTATTATTGTGCACTTGACACTTTATATAATCTTATTAACTAATGTTAATTTAATTTTAAAACTCAATTAACTTTATTTGGAAATAAAAATAAAGCATCTCTAAATTTTAGTTTCAGTGTATGGCAGACACAGGATTTGATTTATAAAAATTCCATTCCCACCCAGCTTTTAGGGAACATGTATAATATGTAAAGTGAAATAAGCTTCTACTGTAGAAAGAAGAACTCAGCATTCAGTACTATTTTTTCATCGTGGTAGCTGACCATAAAATTCTGCCTAAGAACTTCTCATGTATTAACCCTAGACTTTTGGAAATCTAAAACGTTGCCTACAATGGTATTATCACTTTTCTGTTTTTTGCTCTTCCCTTTCTACAGTCTGTATCTTTTTCAATTTCTGTTTTTAGAAGGAAACCCTAACATGACTCCACTAAAAATGAATCTTGTGGAAGTATATTTCTGTTAATGTTTTCATATATTTAAAAAATGCCTACACACATAAAAGATTTGTCTTTCTTTTCAAAAAAAAAATCCGAGTTCAATATTTAAAATTTAGACTTAAAAGACTACTTGCATGAATTGATACTTAGACCAACAAAAGGCTTATGCTCATGTTCTAGCTCTATATTAGTAGGGTTAGTAATCATTTGCATTTACAAAATGCTTTACAGTTTACAAAGCACTTCCATATACATTATGACTTTTGACAAACCTATAAAGTAATGTCTGTTTTAATATTCTCACTTTATGATGGAGAAAAAAACTCAAGAAGTTAAATGATTGACTCAAGTAGCATCATGCAGCTTAAAAGTGGCAGAGCCAAGGAATACATCTGGATATTCTAGCCTATACCTAAAACTCACAGAATTGAACACTTTTACAAAATAGGTACTATCATTCTTTTTGTCACTGAAACAATAATTCTCAACCTTTTTCCACCCAACAGTCCTAAGGGATGTCATGTACTCAATATGAGAGTGATTCCCAATGAGGAATCAGGGGAGGCTATGCATGTGGTTTAAAAGAGTCATGTGTAGTTGATTCTGCTGTGTGGCCTGATCAAGAAATACTGTACAAGAGTAACATATAGTCATTGTTAACAACAAAAAGAAGGGGGGATTCAAAAAGGAAAAGTGACTCATATTTCTACTTCCCAGAGATAATTAATACTAAGAACAGTTTGATATATGTTGTCTTTTTTTCTAAATGAGACTGTAGATTGTTTTAAAACCTTTTTTGTGTAATTCATCACAAGCATCTTTGTGATTCATCCTTCTGCAGCATCATTTTTTAGAGACCACAGAATATTCCATTGTGTTGTTCTTGCTTGAGTTCAAGATGTAAATGGTTTCATATACTTTTGCATCTCCAACATTGTTATTCTGTTATATGCATATGTGATCAATTTAAAGGAATCCAAAATTATTTAAAAGCTACCTTTTTTTAGCTGTCATCTCCTATATATTTGACTTTCTGAATAATCGATCCTTAAATAACCATTTGTTAACTTTTTATAGTTTTGTATTTGTTTTAATGTATAATATTTTTATCTCTTTGCTTTAGGGTGCAGTACTAGCAGCTGTGTCAAGTCACAAATTCAACTCATTCTATGGGGATCCCCCTGAAGAGTTGCCAGACTTTTCTGAAGACCCTACCTCCTCAGGTAACTAGGTCATTCATTCATTCACCAGTGTGAATCATTTGGCGTCTACATCCTTTCTCTTCCATTTTGAATAAACCTTTCTCTGTGAATCTAGTCAGATCCTCCAAGGGATTCCAAGGAAGTTTGTCAGCAACCAAATCCCGTCCACACATACCTGGTTCCTTTTAATCTTAATAGCAAAGTTTCTCTCGCCTACTGCTCTAAAACCAACATTTCACTTTTTCCTTTTTACCTCAGAAATATGTCTTCTCTTTTTCCCACTCCAGACCTAATGTTGCACTTCATCCAACTTTGTAGTCAACCTTTTTGGATCACTCTGATTACCTTCTACCCCAACAAAAAGTTCTGATGTAAGATTTTCCCCATGTCGACTGTAACAGAGCAGACATTAGGACGACACTGCTTTTAATTGAATCTTTCCATGTAAAGCTGTCTTGTGAGTTCTCTCTTGAAATTATTTACAAGTTCTCTTTTTTTAAAGTCTATAACACATGTACACAGGAATTCAAGGGAGAAGAACATAGAACAGTTATCTATATTGATTAAATGTTTATAGGTATTCCTGAAAAAAACTCACCAGTGTTCACAAAATTATATTATAAAATGCCCAGATTCTCATCTTAACCAGCAAAGTATTCTCAAATATCATTCACTAAAAATCCACAAGATCCATATATATGTATATATAGATGCATGTATATATGTTAAAGTTTTATTTTATTTATGTATTTCCTTATTAATTTAACCCCTGCATCATATGCCCCCTGACCTCGGTTTTTCTTTTTTCTTTAGAGTCTTTCATTTGTCATGTGGTTGACTTGGTGCTGTTGATTTGATTCTTGTACTCTTGGACTAGCTCATTCAATGTTCATATATTACCATTGGCATCAAGGCCTAAGGCCCTTTCTAAAGCATGAGTTCTTTGTCCTTCACAATTAGCAATATAGAAAGTTTGGATATGCTAATATTCTTTCCTGTTGGAACCATGAGCATTTATCACTATTTATGCTTCTTCCTTCTGTTTATATGTATATGTGCACATACACGCTCAAATGCACATATGTACATGCACATATATAGGAAGAGCGTTTCTTACCAATTGGTATGTGCTCACACCTTGTGCAAGATGACAGGATCAGATTTTCCATTCCAGCAGCTGTACAGTTCCTGATTTTGACCATTACTAATTGGGATGTGAATCTTCCTCTTTTGAGTGAAGGTGATTTCCAAAAACATGCAGAAATGGGAATCTTAGAGAAGAGACTCTGAGGAGAAGGCTTTGCTGGTTTCCTTTTGTTCTGATTTGATAATTGTCCAGAGCCCTTACCACATGAAAGGCAAGGCCATAGTTGTGTTTATAAATATGTTCCCTAGTGTTCCCTATTGTTTCTTGTCTTTTTTTCTGTTTGTTGTTGTTGTTGTTCCCTTCACCTGTGGCTTCTTGTGGTTGTTTGTTAGCTCAGAACCTCTTTTATCTCTCCTCATATTCAGATTACAGTTGACCCTATCTAGTGGGACTAGATCCAATAATGGTTTTATGTTGCGCTGTGATTACGTGATATAGTCACATACTTGGGATATATTTCAAGACTTTAGATCAAAATCTCTAATACTATTTTAACCTTAGAAATGAGCCAGAAACCAGTATGGATGGTCCTTGCAATAGCTTCGTAGACCTGATCTTTAATGGTGCCCTTAATATGTACCTCTGCCTAGTAATAGTTTAATGAGCTCGTAAGTGTTCCTTCTGAAAAAGTTGGGTTTTCTTCAGGGAAAGGAATGTCTATATGTATAGTCATGTCTATTTCCATTGAAATATATTTGGGCCCAATTTTTGTTTTTCAGTACAATCTGTAAATGATACTGGTTGAAAATAGTTTCAGATAACACTACCGCTTTTTAAATGAAAAAAAAATTTTCTTACACTATCTTGCAGGTAGCCTGCAAGCCCTCAAATTAGTTGTTCACAATTTCACATTTCAATATTCTTTACCTGCAGTCACAACCCTATTTCTTTTTTTTGTTTTTTTTTAAATTTCTAGATCTTAAGGATCTTGTATGCAACCTATATCTTCATTTGATGTGCTAAATTTCTGTCTCTAAAATATTTTGGATAGCACTGTCCATCTGCCTATGAATAAAAGATAGAATATCATGCAGTATACATGTCTGATCACTTACCCTAAGAGGAATTATTGTATGCTCAGGAGTCAAACAAAGAAAAATATGAAGAAATTTTATGATTTTTCTTTCACATGGCTATCAGAAATTATTTATATGTTCCTAAAATTAATTTTTAAAACTGAGCTGTTTAAAGGAAGGCATACAATTTTATTAGCATTCTTTATCAAACAGTTATCTGCCAGCAACTTTCCTTTTCTGCAACCAGCAGTAATGTTTGTATGGTTGGCTGAAGAAAGCCTATTATATAGTTCATCTGGATTGACATAATTTCATAAATTAACACATCTATATTTTTTATTTTTAATTTATTTATTTCTTAATATTTTTATTAATTTTCAAATCTAAATTATTCTGTTTAATTCTAATCTTTAAATTCTGCATCATTTATTTTAAGTTCTTGACATTATCCTTTCCACTGTCTTTATGTTTAAATTTGCATGGGTTTGTTTTACAGTACAAAACACACAAAACACTTTTCATCATTACCTGAAAGTTCTTCCAAGCCCATGGCAAAAAGGGAAATATGATCATAGAGCATGTATTTGTAGGGTGGGGGTGGAGGTGCAGAAGAAGGGGTTAGAGAGGGAGAAGAGTATAAAGTCACCAACTACCCTTTCTTGAGATGGACTGTCTATTTTTCATCTTTACAAAATGCCTTTTCTATTCTTTTCTATGAAATGACAATAAATGGTTGGTAGTTAGATTTGTTTGATGATCTTGTTTGACAAAATTAAAAGCTGACAATTCTACTTTGCTCCCCCAAAAATTCTATTTAAAATTACAATTTAAAAATAAATTTAAAACAAATTAGTTTCCTAAGTTGTCATCTAAAGAAGAGTCTAACATGTTTTAGGTATGCTGTTTACATTCTAAAACAATTTTTATATGAGATTTTTCTCTATTTCAATTATTGAAATTAATCTACTATATATATATTCACTATCGTTTGCTGAGTTTAATCTTATGATAAACAGTATATTTTAGCTTTGTTATTTAATCAAAGTGGAAATATTCTGTTTTCACATTTCAAATCAAAGAAGTTAGAATCAGAACCCAGTTTTTATTGACTGAAATCCTAAACAATCCCAGTAAATGTGCTTATGGAACAGAGGGGCTCACTTTGGGCTCAGCTGAAGGACCATGCTTTTTGCGGCTCATCTAGTGGGCCCAACTGTAGCTTGATAACCTGCTTGCTCTAAAATCATACTGTTTGTTGTTTGTCCATATGCTGCCTTCCTCCTAGGACTTCTAGCAGCAGAAAGTAGGTATCCCTTTGTTTTCCTCTAAGGTTTAATCTTTTATGCAAAAGTGTTTGGCTTTGCATGGTTCATAGTCAGCTTGACTTTTTCCTTGGCTGTTTGTGTTTAGATGTTTAATTATGAATTTTAACACTGCCTGATCATAAAATAAATACTTGGATATATTGATTTCCTGGGGCATTGTTATACAAATAATATTAACTTCTCACTTCTTTCATGAGGAAAAGAGGCAGTGTTAAAATTTTAACTATACTTAATATTACTTCATGTCTTAATTTCAAGCACAAATACATTAATTCTGGGGAAAGGGTAACATTTTATTTTATAGTTTGCTTTCAAGACAACTATCAGGGTAAGTGAATTTTTCCTTTGACAATTACATGATCTATAAGCAGTTTTTATTGCTCTCTGTTAATGACTATTTTCAGTTTATTGATATTGAGCTATGAAATAAACTCCTGAATTTATTTCTCTTAACTTTTACCATCGGAAAGAACATTGATAAAGAATAATGTAATGGCTAGATTTATATTACAAAGGGATGTAATTTGAGTATGTAAAGTAAAAAGTATGTAAGAAGTTACATGCACATACATGCACACAAAAATGAATACAAGTAAAATTTAGGCAATCTGAATAAGATGGGTGGGTTGTATCAATGTCAGTATTCTGGTTATGATATTATACCATAGTTTTGTAAAATGTTACCAATAGGGAAACTGAGCAAAATATATAAGGGATCTCTGTATTATTTCTTACAACTACATATGAATCTTTAATTATCTCAGTAAAAATTTCAGTTGCCTTAACATTGTGCTTATTAGAGGAAAAGTATATGAGACAAAGATAAATTTAAAAATCTGGAAGCTAATAAATGAATTCATTGTCATATTTTGTTGCCTTCATTACAGTCATGTACTGCTTAACAATGGGGATATGATCTGAGAAATGTGTCATTAAACAATTTCATCATTGTGTGAACATTAGTAGAGTGCACTTACCCAAACCTAAGTGGTATAGCCTACTAGTGTAATTGTATGTGCTCTACTTTTATGTGATTGTTAGTGCAGTAGATTTGTTCACACCAGCATCACACAAACATAGGAATAATGCATTGCACTATGACGTTACAATAGCTATGACATCACTAAGCGATAGGAATTTTTTAGCTCCGTTATAATCTTGTGGGACCACCATTGTATATGTGGTCTATCATTGACCAAAACATAGTTAAGTGGCACATGACTGTATAAAAATGTCACAGTATATTAGTTACCTGTTGCTATGTAATGAATAACCACAAAGCAGCATTTATCATCTCACAGTTTCTATGGGTCAGGAATCTAGGCATGGCTTCACTGAGTGTCTCTGACTCAAAATCTCATGAAATTACAGTCAGGCTGTTATCCAGAGCTGAGATCTCATGTGAAGGCCCAACTGCAGGGGAATAAAAGGTGTTGTCCAGAGGGTAGGGGTCAAGGGAAGAGATTGGCTGTAAAGGGACAAGAGGAAACTTTTAATGGAGTGATGAAAATGTACACTTACATTGGGAAATTTTAATTTAATAAATTATACCTTATAAACAGATTTTATAAAACACTATTGTGCTTGTAAGGAGGGGGTTTTGATTGAGTATGTGATATGAATGTGTGTGTAGTGATTCAGTGTTATATAAATGGGGTTGCTAATATGATAGCAAAGAGAACTTACTGATAACTCTTCAGAAGAAGCTATACTAGATTAAGATGCTGAATTTACTCAGTGATACACTAGCTTTTATAGCTATATGTATAATTGTGTAAATGCACACATAGATATCTTTGTTACTGAAATAACTACGTATATAGGTGTATGCAGTTATCAGATATGTGCAGTGTATATATTTATTGAAACTCATTGAATGGTAAACTTAAGATTTGTCTATTTCACTTTAATGTAAATGTACCTGAGAGAGAAAGAACTATCAAAATCCATGCTTAAAGTGTTTAAAGGTGAAGTGACTGATGTTGCAAATATCGTAAAGTGTTAACAATTTTAGAAGCTAGATGGTGAGTACAATTCTTTCAGCTGTATACATTTGAATCTTTTCATAAAAGGAAATAGTTTTAAGACAGACAGCCTACTTTGACATTGAGAACTTCTTTAGTTTAAACATTCTACTATTTATTATTCTTTCCTTCTTTCAGTTTATTTTCACTCCGTCAACTTTTTTATGAGATTTTTTTCCACTCCTGTAATGAAAATCTTCTAGACTCAAAGTTTTCATTGACCCTAAAAGCATGTTCCTCTTTAAAGAAATAGACTCAGGAAACAGTTTTAAAACAGTTGACATATTTATGCTGTTTTGATTATTTCATAATAGTAGCAGAAAACTTTTGAAAAACTTGTTTCTATCAGTGAGATTCTTAGAAAAAGCAGAAAACATTGAAAGTTAAAATGTATGATTATCAACCTAATTTTTAGATGCAAACTTGATTACCAAATGAATTATGCAAAAATTAAAGTAAAATACTATTCCAAAGGCAGGGTTTGATTACTTTCTAATCGATTTATCATTGTGGAAGTTTAGACCAAAACCTAAGAAAATAAACCTTGTATGGTAAATAAAATTGAGATTAATGAGAGAATAGAAATTGGATATCATCTCATTACCAAATGCAAATTATTCAGGTGTGTTGCTGAGGATGAAACATAGTTTCAGGAGGCACCAGTCTATAGTGGATTGTTAGAGACCTGGATTCTCGGACTCACTCTTTTCTGCTCAGTGCTATGGCCCCAGGTTAATTTAACCCTGCTGAGCCTCTGATTTTTCAAATATAAAAATACTTACTATGGGGTTATTGTAAAATCACATAAGGAAATCAATGTAGAAGCACTTTGGAAATTATAAACTGTTATACAAATCGAAGTATTAAAATAATTTTCATTATGACTTTAAGGAACCTGCCATAAAATTAACTGTTTTCTGTGATTTCATAATAATACTTTATTTTCAATTCTTCAGCATCTACTCAGAGAAAATCATTTTAATTGAACACGTTTTATTGTGTCTTTTTGTACAAAACACTCTGAAAGCACAGCCTGGAATACAAACATGAATAGGATGCCTATAGTCCTGCCATTAAATAAATTGCCCTCTGAGGTGAACTCATACTATTTATTTATTGATTTTCATCAAGGTAGTTACAAGTTTATACAGTGGTTTTATAAAAAAAATTAAAAACATCCTTTTCAGTTTTTGAGAAAAGTGAAGTGTATTATCAGATCTGATAATATCAGATATGATATTATCAGATCTGATAATACAGATCAACAAAATAAATACTAGTAGCACCTTAAGAGCCTGTGTACTGCCTCAGTGTTTAAAACAAATAGCAATAGAAAAGCCTCATAAATGTCTTTGTTAATTTATATTTTATAATGAATTGGAAAAATTATGGTACTTTGAGATGGGCTTGGTATTGAACTACAGATAATAATTACATATATCTGTCAGACTAAGAATGTGTTCTGTAGTTCTGCTGGTCATGCTCAAGAACAATAATGGAACTAGACAAGGTGTCAATGGAAGGTGTTAAAATGGTCAAGAGTGAAAGAAAAATTTTGAGGTTAAACCAAAAATTTGTGTTTATTCAATTTGAAATGATGAAGGAAAATTGGGTTAAAAACTAATTTTCCTACCTAATTACAGAAACTTAAAATTAAGGGCACATTTCAGAGTTTACAATAGGCAACTTGAATACAGCTATGGAAATGCTTCCCTTCATGATTGAAATTTCACACAGAGTTAATCATATTAAGGTGCAAGATAAGACTATAAATCAGTTCAGAAAAATAACAGATTCAAGGAGGTTAACTAGATCTGCTGACCTAGTGGGTGTTGCCCACTAAAACAGATGTCTTTGGGCTTTCCAGCAAAGCATCCACTGGGCCCATGCAAGCAGATTAGACCCTAAGTGGAGGTGTTGAATTTCTGCTCATCCATCTCTTCTCTGAAGTTCTCCCCACTAGGCAACCTATTTCTGTTTCACTTTTTTTTTTACCTCATCTATATTATTTATTTCAGGGTATAACATACTTCACGCAGCAGCCTAAGAGTCCCTTCCTCAAGGCCAGAGATCATACCTTTTTTTCTCTGAAGCCCCTACCTAGAATCTGGCAAAAAATGGAACATTCCATAAAGGTTTTGGTTATTGTCTGGCCCAATAGGGTTCAAGTTCTTTTTTTAACCTCCATACCCATGCATAAACCATACATAACTTATTGTTGAAGGTTCCCACTATGTTTCCTGGTGTAGTAAGTCAGGTACAGCATAGATTTCAGAGCCAGACACAACAGAGTTGAATCCTGGCTCCACTACTTCTAGCTATGACCTTCCTTGACCTCTCTGAATTTCAGTTCCTTATCTAGAAAGGTCAGGTGATATATATCTACCTTACTGCATTGTTCTGAGGATGTGCCTGGCATGTAATAAACACTTAAGAATTGGAAGCTGCTGTTATTATGATGTTTCTTTAGTACTGAATTAATTCAATGCATACTTTGTGGATGTTATAAAATGAAGCAAATACAGATCGACCTTAAGGAACTCACAGCACAGAAAAGAAGAGTGAACAAGTGCACATGTAGTGTGTTGGTGGAACAGGAATTGCACAGAGCTTTGGGAGATCACAGACAAACGAATGATACATCTCTGGTCTGGTACATCCCAAATTGCTTCCCAGCAGTTACACTTGCCATCTTAGTGTTTGCTAAATACAAGGTTGTTTTATTTTAATCTTATAGTATTAATAAATTGCTAACTGGATTTTATACTAGCATTGATGCTAAAAAATAAAAATAAAAACTAGATCAGATTTCACTAAGATAACTGAGTGAAAATGTTAACTAGGTTTTTTATCTTGAATTTTTTTAATGTACAAAAGAATTTTTTCACTAGTATTTTTGTTCTTGTAGTTTCATAAATACAGAAGTTTAGAACTGGAACTGGCTTTAGTAATTTTATAAACCTGGTACCATTAAAATTTACTCTTGATGATGTGCTGGGTGTCAGGGGTTCAGTGGGACACTTGGGACTAATTTCTTCATATCGTCTCTTGCTTTCCAAGGCTTTAAATAAGGGATGATAAACGAGCTGGCTTTAAACTAATTTCTATGGTTTTTCCTACTCAGAACAAAGTAAAAGTCCTGAGGAGAGCAGGTAGAAGAAAGTAGATTAGGTTAATATCTTTTCAGGAATAGCAGGGAAAATGTGAATTGATTTCTGCCTTGTATGTTTTTGATCACACTTAATATCAACTTAATGTTTTCAGTGAAAGAATACCAATAGCCTGGTAGGAGTAATATTTCAAAATTAAGAAGTAACCACAGTCCCATCAACAATGAATGGTCAAACTGTGATACATCCATGGCTTTGAATACTACCCAACATTAAAAAGGATTGAACTGTTAATACATGCAACAACCTGGATGAATCTCCAGAGATTATGCTGGGTCAAAAAAGCCAGTCCCAAAAGATTATATACTGTATGGTTTCACTTATATAGCATCCTTGAAATGACAATATTATAGAAATGGATACCAGATTAGCAGTTGTTAAGAGTTTGGAGAGGTTAGCATAGGAGAGAATGAATGTGGCTACAAAGAGGCAACAGGAAGGATCCTTGTAGTGATGGAAATATTCTGTAGCTTGACTTGTATGTCAGTATCCCAGTTGTGGTGTTGTATGACAGTTTGCACAAAATGCTACCATTGGGGGAAACTGGGTGACGTGTACATGAGATCTCTCTATTATTTCTGACAACTACATGTAAATCTACAGTTGTCTCAAAATAAGTTAGTTTTTTAAATTAACCACAGTTATTTCTACGTGGATAATTTCTTGATTTGTGGCTTAAGCCCCAAATCTTTAACATGATTAAATAATACTACAAAAAAACAGTTGCTTATATAGCAACCTTTTTTTATAGTGTAGAAAACTTGGAACATATGGACAAGAACAGAGTTGAGTATAAATAGGAAAATAAAGATAACTACTGTTATCCTTTTGCTATGTTTCATTCTGTTTTTTTTCTGAGTTTGTATATATATGTTTTTGCAATGAAAATTGAGAATGTAAAGTTTATATGGTTTTGTATTCTGCTTTCTTGAATTTTATATCATGAGGATTTTTCTGTCTTCAAAATTCTTCAAAAGCAATTTTCATTTGGCCATATACTCCATATGGAAGTTTATAATTTGTGTTGTCTTTCTCTATTAGATATTTTTTCATTTTATGTGATAAATATCTTTATAAATTTTTTACATTTCATTTTTTCCTTAAGGTAGTTTTTTTGTAAATGGAATTACTAAATCAAAGTACATGAGCATTTTTAGGGCTCTTTTGATATATGTTACCAGATTGCTTCTGGAAAAGTGGTACTCGTTTACATTCTCACCAGTAAGTGCATGCAAATGGATAAGGTCCAAGAGCAGAAGTAATTGGAAACAGCATAGAGTTCCAGACCAGAAAACGTTAAGATGTTTATCTTTATCTAAAGCAGAGTTTTTCAGCATCGGCACTATTGGTATTTTAGGCTGCATAATTCTTTCTTGGGTGGGAGGGGGCTGTTCTGGGCATTGTAGGATGTTTAATAGAATCCCAGGCCTCTACCAACTAAATGACAGTAGCACAACCCATTCCTCCCCGACACCAGTACCACTGTTGTGACAGCCAAAAATGTCACTGGCTATTGTCATATGTCCCCCAGAGGGCAAAATTGCTGCTGGTTGAAAACTACTGATTCAAGACTTACATGTGCAATGAGGCACTATTGTTAGAAATTCTCTAACATCGTGTATACTAATATTCTGAAGCTTCGTCTCTGGTTCTTTTCTTTCTTGGAGTATGTACGTACATGTTGTCTGCAGAGTAAAATAGGCTAATCCTTTCTTTAAGGCTGTATAAGTGACTTTCTTACTACTCAATATGTGTCTTTCCCTGCTGATACCTCTCAGGATTCCTGGTTATAAAAGGAAATTTAAAGAAAGTCACTACACTACCATTTGCTTTGCTCTGCAAAAATGATTCTCCCTAATATTTAATATGGTATTTGGAAGTGTCAGTCAGTATACTTACCTTTTGTCTTTGTCTTCTGAATAAAAAAGGCCCAATAGACTGAGAACAACTTGGTTCTCTTGACTTTGTATGTTAAAGAAGGAGAAAAAAAGAGACTGGGATATTTGTTAACTTAAGTTTGAGCCTTTAAAATCCTAAGGAGCCTGTTTTACACCACAAGAGCTCGCAGTTGAAGGTTTGTCCCTCAGATCTACAGCTGGCTCTACCTTCAGTTCTTAAAGGAATGCATCTGTATGAAAGATTCACCTGTGTTATTTCTGTAATATTTCAAAACATTCTGCGGTCATGGAACGCACATTCTTCTGATGTATAACTTGCTGCACCCAGATCTGCTAACTCAATTAGAGTGTATGAATTGCCTTAATTCACATTAGACAAGCTTCATTTTACTTTGAAAAATGAGAAGCACACAATACATTATTAAGAACATAAACTCACTGAAAATACTCTATCCTTAAAGTGATATGAAACTCATTTAAGTGTATCCTTCACTAAAGACACTAACCTTTGAAGTTCTGTTTGTTAGTTCATTGTTATGAAGTGCAAGATTTAGGTTACAAAGGTTAGTTTGACATTGACTTTCTGTACTGGCTATTTCTTTTCTGTTCCCCTTAGGAGCAGTCTCACAGGTGCTAGACAGCTTGGAAGAAATTCACGCACTTACAGACTGCAGTGAAAAGGACTTAGATTTTCTACACAGTGTTTTCCAGGATCAGCATCTTCACACACTACTAGATGTAAGTCTTTTTATTATTTTTTGGTAAGTTTAATATTCAGCATACCCTTTTACTTTACATGAATTTCCAGATGTCCATCATAATAGTCCTTTTTCAGTTGTCTTAAGTCTATGAGAAATGTGGGAAATCATCACAGATTCATAATTGAAATAAGGTAATATCCTATATATAGCATGAATGCAATATAGCCTGACAAGTCACAGTGAGAAAAATTATGTGTGTGTATTTCTAGTAGAAGAATCCATTGATATTAGCTGTGATTATTTTTTGCTTTAAACATTGTTTTAAAACACTGCACCTTAAGCATGAGTTATAGGAGAAACAAAAGCAAATACGATATTGTGCAATGGACTATATTCACATTTCATATTTAATATTGCCAGTTTTCATAGACTCAGTGTCTTCTTAAAACATAAGAATATACTCCATCATTAAATATGACAGGCTCCATTGACAGCAGATTGAGATACAAAAAAATCAGAAGATAACAGTTCACATCTGCCTTTATCTCAGTCACATTTTAGTAAAATGCCTTTCTTACAGAACTTGGTTCACTTAAGCAGTGGAAACTTTCTTAGTGCATATTAGTCTTTATACAAGAAAAACTTTCCCTTAATAAGAGAACAATATTTGCTTTGGGATGCCTAGAACTTTTGGTGCCAACTCTGATCAATCCAGCATATGGTACAAATCAAACTAAAGCAAAACTTCCTAGAACGTGTTCTACAGAACATTGCTCTGGGATATAGTGGTGGGTGTTGTCACAGTGGGGTTGGGAATGGGGAGTAGATCTTAAATTTATTGGTTAAATTATTTATCGACTAAATAAGTTTGGGAAATGCTACTTTCTTTATTCCTTTTGTACAGATTTACCATGGATGTTAGTATATTAACACCTCTGAGATGTCCTATAGCAAAGAAACCTGATTAACTTTAAGAGCATTTCTCAAACTAATTGAGGCACAGAACTATTCACAATCCTCTCGAATTGATGAGGACTAGTTAGGGAAAAGCTAAGCTAAGAGTGTTGCATTATGTATCAGCTTCACACTAAGTACAGTCATAGGTATCTAACAGTTGCTTCTTTCCATAAATTTAGTCGAATCATATTAATCATAAAAAAATTAATTAATTTGGCTTCTTTATATTTTATTTCTTGCTCGCATCACAGTCTAATGCAGGTAGATGAAGGGGTCTCTTCCATATAGTCATTCATGGATCCAGGCTTTCTACTGTGTGGTTCTTCCATCCACCAGGGCTTTGGAATCTTCTGCTGCATTCTTTACACACAGCCAGCGGATGCAAGAAAATGGAGAGTTTCGCAGGGTCAAGGTTGGAAATGGGGGCTATATCACTTTTGCCCGTATTCCATTGGCAAGTACTAGTTACATGCCTACCTAGCTGCAAGAAAGCTGGAAAACATAGTTTTAAAATGTGCAAAGTGAAATAAGCCAGACAGAGAAAGACAAATACTGCATAGTATCACTTATATGTGAAACCAAAAAAAAAAAATTGAACTCATGAAAATAGAGTAGAATGATGTTTGCCCCTGACTGGGAAGGTGGGGGAAATGGAGAGAGGTTGGTAAAAGGGTACAGACTTTCAGTTAGTTATAATATGAATAAGGTCTGAAGATCTAATGTATAACATAGAGACTCTAGTTGATAATACTGTTTTTATAATTGAAATTTGCTAAGAGAGTAGAAGTTAAGTGTTCTCACCAAAAAAAAAAGAGATAAATATATGAGGCGATGGATGTGTTAATTAACTTGATTGTGAGAATCCTATCACAATGTTTACATTTAACAAATCATATACTCTTTAAATATGTTAACAATTGTGTTTGTCAGTTATACCTCAATAAAGCTAAAATGTGCTCAGGAAAGTAAGAAAATGGCTCTTTAGTGTAATTTATCTCAAGTAATTTGAGGACATTTCAGATTAAGTTTACTTCAAATAACTGTTACTTTCCTTGGGCACCAAAAGCCCTCAAAATTCATCCTATTTTGTGGATAGCTCCTAGCATTCCTCCTCCTCTTTCTCCTTCTCTTCCTCTATCATCATCATCATCATCATCATCATCATCATGGTTGTCATTCTTGCTGTGTGTTATTTGAATTAAAGTTTGACCTCTATTCATTGGCTATTTTAATATCTATTATTCTCTGTCACTGTTTCATATGATTTAGAAAGTTTTCGCAATTGTGAATTTCTCATAGAAAGTATATACTCTTTACTAGAATTAGTCTCTGGGATATATTTAAGAAGCAGCAGCAGAGCATGGAGATTGGGTTTATTTCAGTGTAATAAGAGGTTAAGTCTTTGCTAAGATTTACTGACCTTCTTTAGATGAGGCTTTTTCATCATTGAAAGGCCCAGGAAAGCCCAAATTGGTCTTTGCAGTTGTATTTCTTACTAATGTAACAAGGTATCTGAGCACACCAAGCTTGAGACTAAAGATTTTACAAGGAGGGGTAGATGGTCAGACATAGAATGGAGCTGAGCCAGGCACCAGTTATTGCCCAATGCTAAACTTCTCAGACCTCACTGAAAACACCTATTTTGAATAACTGCTTCATTCTTGGGTAGACATTGTTACATCTTCAAAAAAGACTCATATTTTAGTGAGGAAAAACATGCTTAAAGTTCTTTTGGATATTTATGAATTATAAACTTAAAGATGTATGTACAGTTTCAGCATCTGCCCTGTCAGTGCATGTTGATTTGGAAAGGAGCTGATGGCCTGAAAACGAGCTGTTCCCAATAAAAAGACACCATGTCTGCAGAATTTGACAGACAAGTGCTAAATGCTACACATGAACCCCAGTCCCCTCCTGAAGTGACTGACTATAAGGCTTTCCCTGGGCAGTATTGGGATGCATTTGGTTCTAAAGATCCAAATTGAGCTGTCCTTCAATGAAAGCTTAATCATGAATGACATAAGCCATCATTAGAATATACCCTCATGATCTACAGCCCATAAATACGGTTCATTAATCTCATTTCAGAGCCAACAGGCTACATTTCAATAATGTAATCAATGAAGTATTCAAGTGGCTGCCACATAGACAAATCTAACTAATCATTAAAAATTTTTTCAATGGTATGCAAAATAAAGGAACATGGTATAACCAATTCTTGAGAGAAGCGTTTCAAACTTGGACCATTTTTAATGTTCTATATCCTGAGCTTGGATTTGGGTTGTTTTGTTTTACAGAATCAACATCGATACCTTTTTTAAGGATTCTAAGTAGTGACACCTACTGTCAGTTTTGTGGACACCATGGATTTATTGTTACTTAATCCCACTGAGCCATTTTGTGAAATATTTTATTATATTTAAATAATTCCTGTTAATTCAGTAACACTCTAAATAGCTACGTTTGAAGCCATAATTTTTAAGCTGACAAAAGAAATAGGATTAAGTTCCTACAGAAAACTAAAGATCATCAAGTACTTTATTTTTTCTAGTCATACCTTTAAAACAGTAAGAAGTTCCAAATTCAAAGAAACATTATTAGCATTTGTTTGGAGGAAATGAAACATCTGTCAGGTTGAAAGAATTTACAGTAAAACAAAAGGAAAATACAGTGGTTCCACTGAGGGAGGAAATGCTTTTTGATATGAATTCTAGTAAAATATATCTAGTTTAATCTGTAGTTAGAAATAGATTCAGAATCTCTAAATATGTGCTATCCAACCAGTTCTACCTGGCACACACATGCTGCTCCTTGTTTTGTGGGAAGAAAGAAAAGAGGCTCAAGGCAGAGCTGTACTTGGCTCAGCTTATTCCAGTACATCTACTTTCAGAAATTAAAAGCACTGGTTCAGAGATGGTCTGTATATGAAATATAGAGATCAATTTTAGTGCGATACAGTTTGGCATGTGTATTAGTTTGTTAAAGCTGCCGTAACAACACCACAAACTGGGCAGCTTAAAATAACAAAAATTATTCTCACAGTTCTGGAGGCCAAACGTCTGAAATCAAGGTGTCAGTGGAGCCATGCTCCCTCCAAAGTCTCCAGGGAAGAATCTGTCCTTGCCTTTTCCAGCTTCTGGTAGTTGTCTGTAATCCTTGGCATTTCTTGCCTATAAACGCATCACCTCATTCTCTTCCTCCATCTCACATGGAGTTCTCCTCTCTATGTGTGACTCTGTGTCTACACATGGCCTTCTTAAAAGGACACCAGTCATTGGATTTAGGGCCCATCCTAATGCAATATGACATCATCTAATCACATCTGCAAAGACTCTATTTCCAAATAAGGTCACATTCTGAGGTTCCAAGTAAACATGAATTTTTAGGGAACAGTATTCAGCCAAGTACAGCATGGAAAACTGATTTTGCCCTGAAGTGATTCTTCAGGCATGAGTGCGAATTACACAAATCAAATATAAAATAATGAAGTATTACCCTGTTCCTTAACTAGGCTTTCTTGGGAATTGCTGTTTAAGTGTAGTTGTGTCTTTTAATGATGTTTTGAATCAGTTTGGGGTTGGAACTTATATGTGATACACTGGATAGTCAGATGATGGATGCTTTTTTGATGGACTGAAAAGCTGAGAGGTTTTTTTAGATTAAAAAGCATTTTGCAGATGTTATTTGGTGGTGACTCTCAGTCTTCTCAGTTTCTTGTGGAAACGTTCTTATTACAGAATAAATGTTGATTTTCTAAGTCAGCAATGTTATAAAACATTGTTAAATGGTGCATTTATCTCTGCCAAACTCTGACAACTAAGTTTTAAACATTCACCCACCATCTGTCATACCTCTGAACAGCTGTTAGCATTTATTACATACTGATGTTTCCATAGTAAATATGATGCCCAACCTAATTAAGATTATTTTTGTGGGAAGTCCTAAAATTATGTTTTCTAAAAATATAACCAGTGATTAAGTTAATAAAGCAAAAACTAACTGTAGTAGCAACTTAATTTAGCAATTTTATATTAATATATAAATAAGTTTGTATAATAGATGAATATTTTTAAACATTGCATTAGAAATAAACTGATGTCTAGAATCCTCCATATTTTATATTCCTGATATCTTTATTATAATTATTTACTGTTTAGGGAGAGTTAGAGTTAGAGAGTTTTCCATCTGACCTGGAATTAGCACTGGAAAACTACAGCTCTTGATTTACTGTTTTCCTTTCTAAGATGTTATTAAATTAGTAGTCACATTTGGGAACAGCATATTTTTAGAACTTGAAAGTTTCCGAAAGGGAAAAAATGGAACTATTGCAGTAATTTGATTTTTTCAGCAACTTGGGGTCTGAAAATAAGTTAATGCACTGTTAAGTTTGGATGTTTAAATAGATTACCAGTCAAGAAACGCCAAAGCTAAGTTTCCCATGAACTTATAGTCCAGGTGATTTGTACTTAAATGTCTGGACTAATAAGACCTATCTGAGGACCTTCAAAGGCTAAACTACTGGGACCTTCTCAGGGTCCCATCTCAAGAGTGAACTTCAGCAAATATGAAAGCAGCTGGCTAATGGGCCAATGTGGGTGGTAGCTCTTGTGCTACTTGCTTCCTGGGGCTGGTGTTTGAAGTGCACTGCTGCTCACTTTGGGTATTGGAGTTCTCATTCCACTGTTACTAACTCGGTGAGCAAAAACCCCCATATCTGTTTCCATCAGTGTATTGAAGTATTAGTATCAATAGAAAAGTACCACATGAAATAAAATTCCTGGAGTAAAGAGAGCAATAAATAGCATATGTCCTGAATATTTTCAAATTACTTTCTTTATTCTTAATGTAGATATCAATAAACTTAGCCACCAAAAAAGTCATTTGTTAAGCAGAACAGAAAACTAATGCAAGCAGAAACAAAACAAAGACTGTCTGCTCCTACCACATCTAGTCAACATTGTGCTGGAGGTTCTGGCCAGTGCAGTGAAGCAAGAAAAAGAAATTGAAGGCATGCAGATTGGAAAGGAGGAAGTAAAACCGTCTTCTTGCTGAGATATATTCTTGTATGTAAACAATTCTAAGAAATCTACAAAAAAAATCTACTAGAACTAATAGGCAAGCTTAACAAGATCGCAGGATATAAGATCAATATACGCATATTAACTGTGCTTCTATATACAAGCAACAAATCATATGAAAATAAAATTAAAGAAATTCACAATACCATCAAAAACAGTAAAATACTTAGTGGATTCCACAAAAGTAGTATAAGACTCATACACTAAAAACTACAAATGTTGCTGAAAGAAAGTAAAGAAGATCTAAATAAATGGAGGGAGATATCATATTGTTGGATTAGAGGACTCAATATTGTTAAGATGGCAGTTTTCCCCATCTTGATCTACAGAGTCAATGCAATCCTTAATATCCCTGCAGATTTTTTTGTAGAAGTTGACAAGCCAATCCTAAAATTTAATTGGAAATGCAAAACAATTTTGAAAAAGAGAAATTTAGAGAACTGATTTCAAAGCTTACCATGAAACTATGATAATGAAAATAATATGGTATTGGTATAAGGATAGACATATAGATCAAGGGAACAGAATAGAGTTTAGAAATAAACCCTCATATTCATAGTCAATTGATTTTCAACAAAGATGGCAAGGCAATTCAATGGGCAAGGAATAGTTTGTTGTTTTTTTAACATGGTGCTGGAGCAACTGGATATCCATATGTGAAGAAATGAACTTAGACCTTTACCTCACACCATACACACAAATTTCCACAAGATGAATCATAGACCCAATGTAAGCTTAAGACTGTAAAATGTTTAAATATAGATGTAAATTTTCATTACCTTATGTTAGGCAAAGAATTCTTAGATATAACACAAGGGAACTTTTGGGAATGAAGGAAATATTCCTAAACTGGATTGATTGAGATGATGGTTATACAACTGTATGAATTTACCAAAAATCATTAGACTGTGTACTTACAGTGAGTGAATTGTATAGTTTATAAATGATACCTCAATAAAGGTTTTAACAGTTAAAAAAATGAAAAGTAAGACATTTTCTTTTTATTTAAAAAAAATTATTTACCCTTTTTGTATTATTTTAAGGTAAAGCACTATTGGAAGTTTCTTCCATGTGCTATGGGGGATAGTGTCCTGTGGATCTCAAATGTCATTTATAATCCATTGCTCCCACTACAAAATCGGTTTCCAGTGTCTCCTGGTATTGCCCCTGTGTCCTAACACCAATCCAGCAAAGCCAAGCTGCTTACCCTTTGCAGTTCCAACAAAGCCCACCGAAAGGGTCATTGCAGTAGATTTCACAGGGTCATTACACTGATTTCCCCATCTCAATATTTAGCTTTATGACCAACAGTTTATTATTTACTATCTTTAAGATGCTAAATTTATTTTTCTCTCCCAAGATCTGTTTTGTTAACCAACATGTAGTTGTCCCCTGTGGAAGAATTCCAAATTGCCATTTCTTTTAAAAAAAACTTAATGAGTTACATAGTTTTTATGTATTTTTCAGTGGGGGGGTATATTTTTAGCACAACATGATTTAGTTTATTCTTTTAGTTAATTTCTGTGTTTAAATACATATTTATCATTCCCCAAAGTTCATAGCTTTTCCACAGATTTTATTTGACATAATACCAATTTGTTGTCTTTTTATTGTGGTAAAATATACATAACATAAAATTTACCATTTTAACCATTTTTAAGTGTACAGCTCAGTGGCATTAAGTAACATTCCCATTGCTGTGCAACCACACCACCATCCATCTCCAGAACTTTTTACAGCTTCCGCAACTGAACATTATCTCATTAAACACCAACTTACCATTTCCTTCTTTCCCTAGTCCCTGGCAGCCACCATTCTACTTCCTGTCTCAGTGAATTGACTGCTGTAGGTACCTCGTAGTATAAGTGGAATAATAGCATTTTTGTTTTTTTGTGTCTGGTTTATGTCACCTAATATAATATGCTCAAGGTTCATCCATGTTGTAGCATATGTCAGAATTTCCTTCCTTTTAAAGGCTGAAAAATATTTCATTGTATGTATATATCACATTTTTGTTTCTCCATCCATCCAATATCAATGTTTTATGGTAGACAGTTATATAATAGTAAAACCAAATTCTCAAAATAAAACTGTCTGATAGTAGAGAATTCAGCCTTATTATTCTATTGCCAGGCAATTGCTCTATCTGGGCTCTAAGTTATCGCCTATGTGAAAGGAGGAATGTGTGATTTTCACTGAAAGTATTATTAACTACTGGAGTCTCTCTAGTTCCCTTATTCGTTCAGATGCATCACTCTTTAAAACAGGGATTAGAATTTACTCTAAAATACCAAAAATAATGATTCAGCTTGTCGCTGGTACCAGTATTTCCCACTGAGTGCCATTCTCTTTTTCTGACACCATAATCATCTTTACCAGAAGGCAAAGGAATGTTCAAAAAGCCTTCAAAGTGCAACAAGCACTGGTTCTTCTTCATGCTATTCTCAAGGACAAGGCATTTCCCCCTAGAAAGGAAAGTAATATATTCAGTTGAAGAACATTCAGTGAGCTTGGCTTGTACCATCCATAATCCAAGAACATAGCTGCTCCTTTTCTTTGTGGCCCTTCAAACATTATCTCATAAACCACTTCTGCCAGACTGGCTTTGTTTTGTTCTCTTTTAACTTTCCACAACAGAAATTCATTTTTTGCTGCAGCTACTTGTACAAATGCTTGGTATTTACCTATGCAAAATAAAAGTTGTATCTTAAGTCAAAAATTATTGTATTGCATCAGTAATTCAATAAAATAGTATATGGCACACCTGATGTAAATGTTTTCTTTTAAAGCAGCAAATTAATAATAGGATATTCATTTAGTGTAAATATCATTTAACTATTATTGTAGATATTTCAGAAAAGCACATTAGGAATTGGGTTTTAACACTTTTTAAAAATGTTTTTAGTGTTTTTTGAATGGAAAAGAAATTTATATCATAGTGAAGTTTCTCACAGTTAGGAAAATTCTTGAATCTGGTATTAAAAAGTGCCCTATTTCTGGAAGTTTGCTTAAAAGCAAATTAAAGCCTACCTATATCATCTATATAGGCTTGTTTTCCCTCATGCTTTCTTTTGCTTGCTCAAGAGTAGGCATTATGATTTGTTTCTTGCAGGGCTCAATTTTAAAGTTAACTGCCAACTGGAAAAGGCCTAAAGAACAGTCAAGTTAAGTCATCTGAAGCCAGTGTTTGAGTTTCCCAGAAATAGCTGCCAACTGACCAGAAATCTGCCACAGTGGCCTATACTGTTAGTCCACCAAAGGGACAGTCTTTTTAGACTGAACTAGAGAGTCAAGGAAGTCTTAATTTCTTGGATTCAAAATAAATCCCTGTAAATGCAGTGGTCTAATAGGATTTAAACAAAAGCAAGTCTGTACACAGACAAATAAAAACTCAGCCAAACAAGGGCTTCTTTAGGGATAACTTTGCTTCAAGATCACAAGTATTTTATAACTCTTTCAGGAAATCTCGAATTAGCCAAGATATACTGGTTTTTCAATTTCCTTTTGCTGTCAGAAGGGAACTTTTATAATGGATTTAGTTCAAGTAGCATATTTCTAAGTCAGCTGGACCCCTTAATAAGACTTCAAGTAAGGATATATGTGTGTATGTATGTTTGTTTGTATGTATGTATGTGTGTGTGTGTATATATATATGTATATATGTGAATGATTTTCTAAACCTTGGTTTAAGTTAGCATTTCACTGCTATACTCTTAGGCTAAAGCTTTCCTGGGATGTCTAACTCGAGGACTTCAAGAAACATCTTATTGACCACTATAGACAATATGCAGAACATCAGATTTCCATTTCTAACACAAGTTGCCCAATATATACTGAGCCGTAGTATTGGTAGCAGCTCTGAACCTTTCATTATGGAAAATCTAAATTCCAGGGTGGAACTCCTGTTGCTTTATTATGGTCACTAGATTTGTGGATTTGATGCCCTTTTTTTAATGTGAGAAACAAGTTTAGTTTAAGATTTATAAAATTTAGCTATTTACATATTTTTAAACTTTCAGAGGGAAGGTTAGTACATAGAAGAAATTGTGAAGGATAATGTGCAAGTAAAATGAAAAAAGTACACTCTTCAAATGAAAGTAGTACATTATCTCCATCCAGATCAAAAGTCATCTGCATGACTAATTTTTTGAATACTTTCTTCAGCTATTTTTTTTTCATTAAATTGATTTTTTGAAATTTTATAGAATATAATTTTTAGGAAAAACAATTTTTAGTGCTAATAGAATAGACATTTTTTATCCCACAAAAGAAAAATGCCCTAGGTGATTTTAATTTCTTTTTGTGAATCATAGTCTCCCCATGTTGCATAATCATTCCTAGATTTGTAAGATGCACAGGTTATATAAGTTCTTCCCAAAGTTTAATTGTAGCTCCTTAAATTTTTGAGAATGCTTTCTTAAGTTTTGTCATGTGTTTCTTCCACACTTAAATTTCCCATTATGAAATTTTTGACCACTGTTAAACATATGACTCTTTTCCTAGTTTGGACTATGTCATGTTTAATTATGCCAAAGGTCTTTGAAAGAGCTTTTTCTTATTTTTACCCGAGATAGCAAGTTTATATATAAACTTGAACAGGAGAAAAATAGATTTTAGATCTCAGAAGATTTTCTCTGATCCTAACTTCTGAAAATCAGCTCCAGTGCAGCAGTTGAATATCAGTTCCTTATATTTTAGTATTAAATCTCCTTTCCCTAACATTTTGCTGGATTTCAAATGTATTTTTTTAAAAAATACTGTTGGATATCAATGGTTGATCACCTAGGTTCACTGAAAAGATATGACATTGAAACTTTGTTCTTAATCACCCCATTTCTTCAAAGAATGTGTAAAGAAGGTATTTTATATTATTATTAGTTTCAAATATACAGTATATTGGTTAGACATTTACATAGTTTATAAAATGATCCCCTAATTGCTCTTTCCTGTGGCTCTCCACCTAGCCAATACATTAATGCTAATTGCATTCCCTATGCCATGCTCCCCATCCCCTGACCATCTATCAACTACTAAATCATAATTCTCCCACCTCACTTCACTCTGGCCATCACCAGATTGTCCACTATATTTGTGAGTCTGTTTTTGATGAGTTTGTTCTTTTTGTTCCTTAGATTCCACATATAAGTGAAATCATATGGTATTTATCTTTCTCTGACTTATTTCACTCAGCATAATAACCTCTAGGTCCATCCATGTCGTTGCAAATAGTAGGATTTCATTTTTTTTAATGGCTGAAAATATTCCATTGTATATATGAACCATAACTTCTTATCTGATCACCTGTTGATGGGCATTTAGGTTGTTTTCATATCTTGGCTATTTTAAATTGTGCTGCCATGAACATAGAGGTGCATAGATCTTTATGAATTATTGTTTACTTTGGATAAATACCTAGAAGTGCAATTGCTGGGTCAAAAGGTATATCCATTTTTAATTTTTTTGAGAACCTCCAGACTGTTTTCCATAGTGGCTGTACCAATTTGCAATCCCACCAACAGTGTGTGAGTGTTCCTTTTCTCTATATCCTTGCCAACACCTGTTGTTCTTTGATTAATTGATGATAGCCTTCTGACAGGTGTGAGGTGATATCTCATTCTGTTTTTAATTTGCATTTCTCTGATGATTAGTGACCTTGAGCATCTTTTCATATGTCTATTGTCCATCTGTGTGTCTTTGGAGAAATATCTGTTCAGGTCTTCTGCCTATTTTTTAATTGTATTATTTGTTTGTTGTTGTTGAGTTGTATGAGTTGTCTATATATATATTACATATATATAGTTGGATATTAACCTCTTATCAGATGTATCATAAGTAAATATCTTCTCCCATTCAGTGGGTTGTCTTTTTTTTGTTGATGAAAGTTTCCTTTGCTGTGAAGAAAGTTCTTAATAAGATAAACTGTTTCCAGAGCAAATCATTTCAATTCCCATTATTGTTGTGCAGTATAAACTTGTGAACACTGTTATTATGTGTTTCACTAGAATCATAGGCACATTTCATTACATACATTGTAGCTAAATATTCGACTCTTAACAACTTTAGATCTTCTCCAACAAGGAATTTCTGCAGTATCTTTGAAGTAAGTGATAAGATGGTTTGTTGCTAATGAACTTCAGTGTCCCATTCATTATTTGGCCCATGTCTTGCAAAAGTTATAATCTTTCTCAACTAATATACATTCCAATCCTTAGATTTGGTTTTTCTCTATGCTAAAAACTTAGTGAAATACATAACTCAGTGATAGTAACTTTATGGGTTCTCTGCCAACTCTTCCATTTTAAATGTTGATCTTGCTAAATGCTGCATATTAACTGAGCAAAACAAAGGCTTCTATTTGAGGACAAGAAATCAGAAGAGAGCGAGATATAATGTAATATGATGAAAAAAATGAAATGATTTAGTGTTTTGAATGTAAATAAAAAGTGACATATTAACTGACTTTATCATCTTTATGTTTGAAAGTATAATCTCAGGAGAGTTGAATTTAATGTTACCACCAACTTTATTCTGCTTTGTTTAAAACAATTCATCTTAAATATAGAATCTGACCCCTAACAGAATTGTGTTTGTACTCCTTAAGACAGAAAAATAAAGCATGTACACATAGCTGTGTGTGATCATATCTGACCCAGCGCCAGAGACTGGCAAGCCTGCCTGTGAGTGAGACAGTATGAAACACTCTGTTCCCTTGCAGCTGTTCACATTTCCTCATTTTGCCTTTTTTAAAAATAAAAAGTGCTGAGGTTGGGTAACTGTAATTTCATTAAAAAGAGAAAACAAACAGTTACAAAATCATTCTTATTTTCTCTCTAGGGATAATTTATTAACATTCTTTCCTCCCTCTGCCTCACCCTCTATCCCTCAGCTTTACAAATATACTTGATATCTTCAAATTTCAGGAAAGTAAATAGCAAAAACAAATACATTTTGTCATTTCAATCCACTTTGAATTTAAGCTTCTATAACAGCCAAATACAGCTCTCAGGCCAAATCCAGTCAGCCACTTGTTCTTATAAGTAAAGTTTTATTGTAACACAGCCATGCCCATTCATTTATGAATTGTTAATGGCTGCCTTCTCATACACAGCAGGGTTGAGTGGTTGTGACAGAGTCTGAATGGCCCTCAAAGCTTGAAGAATCTCCATCTGGTCAGGAAAAGATTAGGATTCTAACATTCTTTAACAGGGCAAGGCTTGTAGTTGATTAGCTAATACATTTCAAATAATATTTAGTGTATTTTTTCCTACAGCCTATAAATGGCATTTTCTATAGTTACTTCCCTAAATATTTGCTGACAGTGTCTCTCTGGCATGAGACTTTGTGTATTACTGAATTCTAATATAAACCAAGGAATCTGGTATAAAAGAAAAGACAGCGTATCAGGAGGCCATGGTCTAGTTCCTGCTGCTCTGTCTACAGGACCCTGAGCTTGTTACTTCACCTCACTGGACCTCAGCTTTCTCCTTCTCAAAATGGAGGAGTTGAATTATGTTGATATCTAAGATCTCTTCTACCTTAAAAATTTTTTTAAGTAAGTCATACTTGAAATACAAAAAAAGAAGAGTTAAATGTGGTCAAAATATAATTTCATAATTTTTTGTGAACTTTTTAACTATATAAGCATAACTGAAGATAAATATCTGGTTCTGAAAGAAACAAGCTAAGAAATAAGTATTCCACTCTGTTAATTTTTATGTTACTCTGAATTTATACACACACACACACACACACACACACATACATACATATATATGTACATACACACACATACATACATATAGTTCCTATGCACCAGCTCAAATACTCATTTATTTTTTGAAGACACATGTATTAAACATCTACTATGTACTCAGCCTATGTTAGGTGCTATTACAGGCTCAAAAGAATTCAAGAGTGGTCACGGCAAAAAGAAAGAAGCACTTTAACAGCATGTTCTATAATCTTGTCCTTCATATAGCCATTGTCCTCTTGGCTATTAATGCCCTTGGTGTAGCAGGCATCCAAATATTGGCCCTGTCCTGGGTTGTTTCTTTCCCCAGGTATTACCCCACAGCTACTTACTTCTGGATCCTCTTGCTCAGTGCAGACAGCCCTCTTGGGTAGGTTCCAGCCAGATTACTTTCTGAGACAGCAGCTTGACTCATGAGAAAACACACATTCTTGCCCTAGCATGCAATTACAATGTGGTCTGACCTGTGGCCGCCCTCACCCTGCTATCAAGGTCTGCCCCAGGTGGCCTTTTCTCACTTGGGACCCCAAACACCACATATCAAGCTGCTCCAAGGACTTTCTCTCACAGGGCTCCTTTCCTGCTGCACAAGATGGGCTTTATAAATTGCTGCAATTCAACAAGCATTCCTCCAGTGAATGAGAGATAGTGAGCTCTCCTTGCTCCAGTTTCTATGCATGGTTCTTTTGAAGCGTCCACCATCCTTCACTTACATGAGGAAGGGGGAAACTCTCCCTCCATTTTTCCCCATCAAGAAGGAGAAAGAAAAATCAAATATTTGCTCTCCTCATCCTGTGACTTCAGATTCCAGGCATCTGCCTCTTTAGGCAGAATGGGGTGCTTGAATGAGTGTGGAAGGACAATTTTGAGACCACCTTTCAGGAAGCTCTAGAGAGATGGTCTGGCAGTTTCCTAGCCGACTTGGTGCCACTTACTTCCTATTGGCCTTAGCTCTGGGCTTTAGCTGAAATCTAAAACAGGCAAAGTCCCAAATCACATTATTCTGTATATTCTTTATACATCACAGACTCTGGGAGGGAGTCAAGGATGATAAGAAAGAAAAACTACAGCTCTTCGTTGTTCTCAAAACCCAACCACCTCTTACTTGCCCCCAGACCTTGACGAAACTCTATCTGGATTTGAACTTTGAATCCTAAATTTCATCTCGTAGGCAGCATACATATGAAAATGACCCATAAGAATGAGGAGTTGAAAAACTGCATGTTTCTGACTACGGTTTTTGAAACACTTTAACGTTACATTGCGTTCAAACTTTTCCTCCATTGATGACTTTTTATTTATTTACTTTGCCACATTTTTCAAACACTTTGTATTTGTTATGGTTTCCCTAAAATATTTTGAGTCTGTAAGGCAAAAATAGCCATAGAAATTGAGGGGGGGAAATGAAGGTTGACATGTTATGCACACACATCCAGATAGTCTCCAACTTGGGGCTACTCACTGAGATCCTTTCCAGTTGAGACATAAAGTGGAAACCAGACTACTCTCAGATCCTCAATGGGATCAAGCTGTCATATGTTTCTGGGCCTTTAGTTACACACGTCTTTGGAAGTTGTGAATTCTTTGAGGACAAGAATTCTCATCTTTTTCATCTTCATAACCCTAGTAAATAGAACCTAAATGTGTAGTGCAGAATAGTAGGACCTCAATAAATGCTGGGTAGATGGGTGGATGGATCAACAAAGGGTCACTTCTTCCCACTGATAGTGACATGACCCCCTCCTCTGCCCCTCCCTGCCTTTGTTCTTGCTCACCTTTTTGGTTAATGAGCAGGCAGGTGAGATTCACCATCTGTCCTTAGCCACATGGGCACCATCTACTCCATCCACTGCCTGCCTTAAGAGCTCCAGTTCTGTGCTTTCCTAGGAGCTCGAGGGGCAGAGCCCAGGGCCTCCATCTCAGGTGGAAGGCCTTTTTTAAATTCCTTCCTATTCTATCTGCCTTTGATACTAAGCATCTCACCTCTCCCTTATCCACCACTAGTTCAACTGAACTTTAGGCAATTGTGTGATGAACTGGATCAAGCTAGACCAAAGGAGCAGAGGAAAATTTGGTCTGAGCACTTTCCTTGGAGCTGGCCTCAAAAATATTGAAACTCTAGGCATCTGCAACCTTTGAAGTAGTTATAAGGCTAGAATAGTGGTTCTCACTTTATTACTCTATGCCTCACTTCCCTCATCTGTAAAGTGGGCGAAAGGAGAGTATCGACTTTATAAGGATGTTTGAGGTTAAATGAAGAATATATGTTAACTTTAACTAGTAACTAGCATCTAATAAGTGCTCAATAAAAGTAGCATTGTCATTGTTATTACTAGTACTACTACTCTCACTCTCAGAACTTAACGCTGGGCATAAGATTTACAAATACCAAGAAATTTATTAAAGCACAAGTTTCTGGACCCCCTTTTCAAATTCTGATTCAGTAGGTCTGAAGTGATGCCAAAGAATCTATATGTTTAATAACCACACCTGTTGATAATGCTATGCGTCCTCAAGAAACCACACTGACTTAAGACCTAGGGAACTGTACTTTGCATAGTAAGACCATGCCAAAAATAAAAAATCTCCAGTGACAGAGAGAAATTCTGGGAGCTATGGAATTTTTGTTACTTTGTGAATAAAAACAAATATGAATTTATTAAATTTGTAAATAGAAACTGATCCTAATCATAGTTGAAAATTTTGAAAGTAGTACTGGTTATATATAGCCTTGGTCAAGAAAAAGGCAAAACTTTTTGTAGTGAAATTAGGCATTATAAATTGATAATGCCATCAGCTTGTAAAGCCTCGAATTAAATTTGCTTTTTTTCAAATAGTAGCATTCAAGAGTTTTAAAAATCTTTTTTATTATTCATGTAGATGTTTTGTTTCATTATTAATATTATGATATATCAGGTGATAACTGTTTATTTTAAAGTGTTATGTATTTCAAATTCGTTTTTTTTAACTTATGTTCCTTATTTAGGGGGGTTGGGTTTTTTTCTTCTGTTTTTTATTGTATATGTACAGTATTTCTTTCATCTCTATAGACTAATCTAAGAACCTTACACTATGTATAACATCATTTATATGGGAAAACATATTCCCTAGTTCCAAATTTCAAAATTTGCAATCTTTAGAGATAGAAACCATTTAAAGGATGGATACTTCCCATGTGTATTCGACAGAGATTTGGGCTAACTTTGGTGAACCAGCCACATATCACTAGTTCTCTAAATATTAATATAATATTTGAAATAGAACAGCATTTTACTAACTTACTTACATATATTCTACAGGTTTCTGGTTTAGTAATGCCATCATTTAAAAATGGTCACTGCTCTATCTTCACATTGTTTTCATTAGGCATTTATTTACTTGTGTGTTTGTCATTGGGCATTTTTATATATGATGTAGCCCAAATATCTACAAATCATAAAACTTTGTCTTGCATCAGTATAAACAAATCTAACTGTAATCCGAAGAATGCTTATAGTCAATGTTTGACCTCTCAACCAGCATGGTTGTACATAGTACGGGGAGGGAAAAGGAGACAAAAGCAAAACTGACCCCCCAAAAATCCCCACCTATTTTAGAGAAGTTAGAAAATAGATGTGGCAGACTAGCCAAGATAATTTTTAACTTGTCACTCACTTTGCAAAGCAGACTGTTGAATGAGACATTTCATCTAAGGTAGAAATTAATATTTTACTTGTATTTCTACACTATAGAAATTTTTTCTAATTCATTTTCT